>JABFPJ010005159.1:0-12579 GCA_022817425.1 Gryon sp. ZL-2020
TAATAATATAAAAATCTAATATTAATATTATATATATTATATAATAAATATTATAAAATAAAATATATATATATATATGTTTCATAATATACTAATTATAAATTAGTATATTATGAAATGAAATATGATGAAATATCGCAAACATACATTTAAATATGATATATTATACATTTCATATTATTATATTTCATAGAAAGATATACAAACTTGTATTCAAACATATGGTTTTTAAATTTTATAATATTTTGCGATATCTCATATATACAAAATTATACATTTATATATATATATTTTTCATAATTTATTTTTTTATTATCAATTATTATTCACTTTTAACAAGAGATATTGTTAATATATGATTAATATATGATATCTTGAATAATGTATTGTTAGTATATATTTTATATATGGACAATATATAATCTTTAAAATTGAAAAAAAAATACTTCGAAAATAATAATGACTCATTTTGACTCATTTCTGTAATAAACAATGTTTCGAGTTGAAATTGCAACAATCACAAGAGTTTGTGGCAGTCGTTTGTTTTCTTTATTTTACCAGTAGGAGCTGGAGTTGTGACAGGTGCACTGGCCACTGGCGGAATTTCCACTTCCAAGCCAGCCAATTCGTCTTGTTCGCGGGCTAAAAATTCCGCCGCGGGATCTATTTCAGGAGGATCAGTAAAATTATCTCCAAAACCGTCCATATTGTCTGCAATAAACATACTTTTTAGAATTTCATTCAATAAAATAACAAAATAAAATATTATTTAAAAAACATTTTAATGAAATACATAAATTTAATTATAAAAATATATTTTTGTTATAAAATTTATAAAAATGTTAATAAATTAAATTCGAATTACTATGTCAAATATTATGACGTATATGAAATACTCGAATTTGACAACTTCGTGACATATATGTGTATACTCAAATGACATTTGTATTGTTGTCAATGTTCCGATTTCACAACGAAAATAACAATTATAAAGAACTTTCGTTGAACAAAAATAAAGTAAATAATATCTTCCGCAGATATAATAATGCAAAACTAATAAAATTGAAATAAATATCAATAAAACGGAAAATACGTATAAAAATCAATTCTAAGCAGGTTTTATAACCTGCAATATTTTATTGTGTGTTTGTTGAGTTTTTGTGCTTTTTATATTGAAATAAAGCAAATTTGAAAAACGGCGTTTGTGAGTGAAGATTTTAATGAGTTTATTTTGTGGAAATTTGACTCCTTTGATGACGTTTTTTGGATTTACCTGAGTAATCGGAAACACCCACCTATTGCGAGATCTATACGTTGCTTTGCTTAGGTCTTCTAGCAGTGTTGCCACATGACTTAATTTTCTCATTGCGATTTATGAGTAGGGATGAGCGATATATATCGCGATTACTGGATACAATCGATTATTTTAACCAATTAATCGATTTAAAAAATATCGATTGTTTATGCAACGATTAATCGAAATATCGATTATTTTGATCGCTTCTTTCTTTAGAACTATTAAATAAATATTTTTTGAACATTCAAAATTAGAATTAATTGAACAAACCAAATTTCCAATTTTTGTATTTGCGATTTAAATCGATTAATTTAGAACAATTGATCGATAAATATTAATCGTACAAAGAAATAGATCGATTATAATACATATTTGTATTCTAAGGTCAGAAAAAGGAGATGATATAATTGAAGTTGCAACCTGTATCGAATCGAATATATTACAGAATACATATATACCGTATCGATGTTTTATAATATCGATATCGATACAAAAGTATCGATATTTTATAATATCGATATCGATACAAATCGATTTTTTGAATCGATACTTTCTATTCGTTTTTTTTATAAATATCGATATTCTTAACGATAGATCGAATCGTTTTCTGTTATATATAAAATAATATATCATATAATATAATTTGTATTATATTATATATATCTTTACGTTTTCAATTTCTTTTAAATTTAAATATTCTCCAATTACAATGTCGAAATTAGTAATAAAATAATAATTAGTATATAATTAGCATTTTAAATAATATTTATTTTATGATAACACAAATGTATTTATTTATACAAAAGAAATAAACTAAAAATGACATTTAGTTTATTAGGTAAAAAGAATGTATTTATAATTATATGTCGATTCGATAGTTTAAATATCGATACTTTATTTTTCGATATTATTTCCAATCGATTTTCTTCTTATCGATTCGATTCGATACGAAAAATCGATGTTCTTCTTATCGATTCGATTCGATACGAAAAATCGATATTCTTCTTATCAATTCGATTCGATACGAGAAATCGATTTTTTACTCGTATCGAATAACACCAAATGTGAAGCAGCCCTTGTTTCATCCAAATGACGTCACAATCGACGTCTGCAGTACTCGAAAAAGTGTCGACGCCGCGCAACGATTTTCACACATTGTTCGAACATTTTGACAGCTGACAAAAAATGGATCTACATTCGATTTAATATATACAACAACTTAATTAATACAAAATAAAATATGTTCAACATTGATATCTTTATTCAACATCAACTGACATTTCGACACTGAATTATTAGTTTTCTTTTTGTTTTAACAAATTGATAATCAATGACGAAAAAAGTGCCGTCAGTAATTATGATATTAAAATGTTAGTTGTGCGAATTAATGAATAGTTATTGTAATTATTGGGAATTGTAACCGGCTGTTGCTGTTGGAAAACGTATTTTGGGGCGAAAAATGGACGGGTCTGGTCAAGCGATGAAACAAGCTGAAGACGATTATGAAAATTCGGACGAAGGCGAGAGACCATCGGGCGAGAGATGGGCTCCGGTTGGAGCCAACGACGGTGACAATGACTTTCAGGATGAATATAAATATGACAGTGAAAAGTAAGAACATTTTTTGGATTTCAATGTTTATTTTATTTAGTTTTTTTTTAAAGATGTTTTTGTATTAAAAAGTTTATGTACTTTTTATCTTAGTTAAATTTACAAATATTTAAATTTTGTTTAAATTATAATTGAAGCAATTTATATGCATATATTTTTATTATATAATTTATTATATATAAATCATGCTTTTTGTTTGAAGAATTTAATATTTTATTTTATATGATTTTCTACGAAATTTGAATTATTATTATTATTATTATTATTATTATTATTATTATATATAATTAATTAACATATACTTTTATATATTATGTTTTTGTACTAAAATGTATACCTGCTTTTCTTTATCTTGGTTGTTAAATTTAAAGTTATTTAAAATTTGTTTAAATTATAATAATGTATAATTAAAATATACTATTAATATGTTTACATGTAATATGTATATAATGAATATGAAAATACGCAATAATATAATAATACGTTAATAACAATAATATATAATAAATAATAATAATAATTATTATTACATTATATAATTAATAAATATATACTTTTGGAACAGCAATAATATATAATAATTTTATATTTATAGTTTTTCATACGAGATGGAAAGATTAAAAATGTTGGAAGAGGAACAGGAAATGTTAAACTCATCTTTAATTCAATTAACAACACACTTTGCTCAGGTTTGATTTTTTTCAAAAATATTATATGAAAGTAAAAAAAACTTATTATTGTACATTATATATTATAATCAGGATATACATAATAATAGAATATAATTGCAGGTACAATTTCGACTTCGACAAATAATGGACGCACCTGCGGAAGAAAAAGAACGACTTTTGAAGGAATTGGAAGAATTTGCATTCAGAGGTATTCCGGATGTTCCAAATAACTTTGCTATGAATGGCAAAAGTGAACCTGATTCGCAAGGATTATGCGAGCAAAGCGTAAGAACGTGATATGATATCATTTCAAGCGATAAATTAAAACTGGTTTATTATTTACTAAAATGAGTTTTGCCAAACGCAAGAAACTTGCTTTTATAAAGTTGTTTATTGGTACTGAAATGATATTTAATTTAAAAAATTTCCTATTATATATATATATATATATGTTGTTATATATACATAAAGTGAAATTTTATTAAAAAAAAAATTGCTTACTTTGGTTTGTTTTCAGTGCACAGTTATTTTTTATTTTGCAACTCGCTTGGCTAATATTTTTATTTATAATTATTGTTATGTTTTGTTGTTAAAATATATTGTAATTTGATATATTTATAATTATAATTTATTTAATAGCTTTATTATAATTTGCATGAAAAGTTAAATATTTCAAAGCGCAAAGATTGTAGAGTTTATTAATGTTCAATGTTCAATAATCTTTTATTGTTTAGCCCAATTCGGCCGTACAAAAGGAGTTGCGATGAGATACAATTTAAACAAAATAATTATAAAAGAACATACTAGAATATAGACTCTAAGACTCACACTCTCAAACGAAACGCATTCTAAACAAAGGTTGCAAGTTCCTTCAAAATTACAGGTTTTTGTACAGAACTCATCTCGAATCAGCTTTGTCTTTAAGCATGCACAAATGTAGTGATAAATATCATCGACGAAGTTAAAGTCGTAACAGACAGTACAAAAATCAGACAATTTAAATGTATAATACTGAAAGTTGTTATTTTATGTACAAATGAAAGTGTTTGTCAATCTCAGTTGTACAATCAATCGTTTAAGTTTAAGATCTAAGTTAGAGTTTAGACAATGATTGGCAGTAGAATTTGTCGATATTAATGGGAGAAAATACAACGACGATTAGGCGTATCATGGTTTTTTCAAATTCCATTTACCATTTTTTCTCAAAAATGTAGGGAGAAATTGGATCTGCGTTCTTCACGTGACAAATCATTGTCTATGTACAGTTTTGTGTCATTGGATTTAATAATGTTTTTAAAAACCGTTATTTTAATCCTCTTGGATGTGAATCTCACTAACACTGGCCTTTTGCCGATAGATCTTCCCAGTCGGTATACTTCCTCGATGCAGTTGACATCAAAATTTGGTGTTGATTTGCTCAAAAGATCCGCAATGTTTACGAGCAGATTTTTATTGAAGGCCGGCGAATCTTCTAATTTATATATAATCATATTTCTTGATTTGAAATCGCTTGACAAGCGAGAAATCTGATAAGACAGGTGTTTATTTACTTCAATAATATGATTATATTTTTCGGAAAGGTCGCAATGTTCGCTTTCTAATGTAACTATACGATTAATAATTACTTCATTTTTGGTTCTCATTGCATGAATTTCTGCTTGCAGATCAGATTTGCAACTTTTGATATCCCACTTAATGCTGTTAAACATTTCCATCACTTTCTCCGTTGTAAATTTTGGTGTGGAAACACTTATCGAGTCTTAAAGCTGAATTTTTTTACTCATGATTGGAGCTAATTCAAAAAAAGTCAAAAGGGCACAGTCAAATTTAATTGTCCACCGCGGTTTACACAGAATAGTAAAATATACTGGCAAAAATACTTTCACCAAAATATCAAAGGACTGTTATATTTGCACGAGCAAGCAAAAACACGTCTGCTCACCTCGGCGTCTCAAAGCAAACTCCGAAGAGTTTATTATGAATAAAATTAAATTTATTATGAATTAGTACTTAACAGTGCTAAATGTCAAAAAGTCTCGAAGTTAATGTTTCATTTTAATTTCTTACTTTTTCACTTGAAATAAATAATAATCATCAAATTTCTTTGATGAAACTCAATAATCTTTGCTTCAAAACCCCGTCCTAGTTGGAAAACTGGGTCATTTTTATGGCACGTGTTGCCCAGCAGTCAGAAATGTTCATCAATATTATACTATATTGAATCTATTATTACGCATCTTATTTATTACGATTTGAAATGTTTTCCGGTGAAAATAATTAAAAATGAGTTTCATTATGAATAGATACACTTTCATAATCCAACTCTGCCTGCTGGGTAGATTATTAAAAATGGATTACTTCTTTTTTTTTATTTTAATTTTGTATTCCTTTCTTACAGCTATTTATTGTGTTCGTATAAGTTTTATTATAACTTTTGCTTGTTAAGTTTTTGATTTTGTGCTTTAATAAAGATTTTGATTTTTACTCCTTTTTCGTTTAATATTACCTTCCCTTCACTTTTTATTAAGTTCGTATTAATTACACGCTTGGGTATTTTATTCCATTTGATTGCAAGAAATATCATTGTTTGGAATATTATTTTGAATATCAGATTCAATACATATATTATAAGACAAATGATTTATATATTTATTTATTATTAATAAATGAAAAATACATATATCACTTTTTTTTAAACAATCAGTTAAGTATATAAGCTTATTAATAATTGTGAACGAAAAGTATAATGTTTAAATTGTTATTTCGATAAAACATAAAATAAATTCTATACAGAGTACGAGTAAGTTAGATAGTACGGATATAGAAACGAAGATGAATTTACAAAGAACAAAGCAGAAAGAGCTGATAAATCATCTGAAATTACAATTAGAGGATCTTGAAAAGTATGCGTACGAAACCGGTGATGCTGATTTGCCACAAAGTGTGATTCTGGAACGTCAGACTATGATTATTAGTAAGTGATTTGAAATCATTACCTTGTTGCATTATTTTATAAAATTATTTATTATTATTTATTTTATTACAAATTTACAAATAAAATATTATAATTGTATAACGTATTTCAGATCATCTTAAGGAGAAGCTTAATTTTAATGTGGACGATCTTTGTGCGTTGCCAATTGATGATTTGAGATCGCAAGTAGATTGTGCGATTAGTCAGGTACAAATTTGACAACTTTAAATTGCTGAAACTGTTGTTACATAGGTCAAACTATTTTGAACTGTTAAAAGTACTTTGTACTAGTTTGAACTATTTTTTGAATTAGTTCTAACTAGTTTGATCTGTTAGAACTACTTTGTACTGGTTGAAATTATTTTTTAATTAGTTCTAACTAATTTAATCTGTTGAAACAATTTTTAACTAATTCTAACTAGTTAGATCTGTTGAATCAATGTTTAACTAGTTTGAACGAGTTTGAATTGTTCAAACTATTTTTCACTAGTTCTAACTAGTTTGACCTGTTAGAACTACTTTAAAGCAATGTTTAATTAGTTTGAACTGGTTTGAATTTTTAAAACTATTTTATACTATTTTAAACTACTTCTAATTAGTTTAATCTGTTAGAATACTTTGTACTAGTTCGAACTATTTTTTTAACTAGTTCAACTAGTTTGATCTGTAGAAACAATTCGAAACTAGTTTGAACTAGTTTCAACTGTTCAAACTATTTTGTACTAGTTCGAACTACTTTTTGAACTAGTTCTAACTAGTTTCAAGTGTTCAAACCATTTTTTATTAGTTCTGACTATTCTTTGAACTACTTCTAACTAGTTTGTTTAGATAGAACTATTTTGTACTAGTTGGAAATATTGTTTAATTAGTTCTAACTAATCTGATCTGTTGCAACAATTTTTAACTAGTTCTAACTAGTTAGATCTAGAATCAATGTTTAACTAGTTTAAACGAGTTTAACTTAATAACCCTAGAACTGCAGACTTATTTTTTTTTACCTCTAACTGCAGACTGGGGCAGAAATATACCCCAAAGTTTAAACTACGATTACTCCACCATTTTTCAATGAAAAAGGCTCCTGTTTTTTTTATTTTCTTCGTCTTTTTGTGTAAAATATAAATATTAAAAAATTGAGATTTTTTTGTTATAAAATTATATACGAAGGAGTTAATGAAAAAAAAAGTAAAAATGGTGAAAAATGATATTACCCTAACTATCACTGGGGTAGAAATCTACCCCAGTCTGCAGTTCTAAGGTTAAAACTATTTTGTACGAGTTCTGATTAGTTTGATCTGTTAGAACTACTTTGTACTAGTTTTAACTAGTTTGATCTATTGAAACAATTTGAAACTAGTTTTAAGTAGTTTTCACTAGTTTCAACTGTTTAAAAAATTGTTTACTAATTCAAACTATTCTAATTACTTTGAACATCGTTAAAACAATGTTTAATTAGTTCGAACTAGTTTGCATTTTTAAAACTATTTTATACTATTTTGAACTAGTTCGAATTATTGTTTCAACAAGTTCTAACTATTTTGATCTGTTGTAACAATTTTTAACAAGTTTGATCTGTTAGAACTAGTTTATACTATTCAAACTGTTGTTTACAAGTTCGAACTATTTTTCAAAGTAGTTGCAACCAGTTTCAACTGTTCAGTTCAAACTAGTTTGAATTGTTAAAACTCCTTTGCACTAGTTCGAACTAGTTTGAACTAATAAAACTAGTTTGAACATTTTGAACTATTTCAACTAGTTTGGACCATTCAAACCAGTCGAAATAATTCAATCTATATAATCTAAAATCATTTTTTTTTTTTTTGATAAAACAAATAAATCTTATCATTTAAATCATTGCAGGTAATAAGTCCATTGAAAATGAAAGAACAACTAGTGAATCAGCTCAAAACCCAGGTAGCCGATCTGGAGCGTTTCATCAATTATCTCCTCGGTGAAGTGAGTCCGGAGACTCTAGCGTGCACGTGCGCATGTCCAGTTCACACGAGCGATTCCGTCGCCACGTCTTCCTACGCCAAACGTAACTTCCGACACAACGACGAGGAGAATCAAACGCAAAATCTCAATTCAGTTAGCAAAATCATCACTGTCCTTCACATGTACATACTCTCGCAACTCGGCTGCAGCAGTCAACGCTCGCATCGCAATTTCGACAAAAATTCCAAGCACAATTGGCGCGATCTCAGAACCAGATTGGACATCGCCGTGGAGCATGTTTTGGACTCACTGGCGGAAGCCGAAAGTCACGTTGACGATGGCTCCGACGATATGCATTATGCCTCGGATTCTGATTCGCCCAGCTCAAGCAGTGCCAAGGTCACCACCGCTGTGAGAAAGCATTTGGCGGTGTGTATTCGCGATTTAATGCAACATGGACTGGTTTCGGGAGTTCGAACAAACAGTTTAGTGCCATTTGTTGGATGCTTTCCGCAGAGAAATCAAATGACGCCGTATAGTTTTCACGCTTGGGAGCTGGTGCTGAAGTATTATGAGGTGAAGAATGGACCGAGGTATAATAATAGTCCGCATCATATGCTTTCGCAGAGCTTCAATTTGGATTTGACTGGTGAAAATGGAGCTTCTTCGAAGGAGGTGCATTTTTGAAATATAAATACATGTTTATATCATTAAGTTAAGTAACTGAACTGGTTGAAACTAATGAAACTAGTTTGGATTGATTAAACTGATTGAACTAACTAAACTAGTTTGCACTGTTTGAACTACTTTAAGGGGACTCTCCACGAAAATGGCTGTTTTCGTCAATTTCAGTGCAATCGCCTTGATTTTTTGGTGATTAGTAGAGTTCAAGTCCCTAATTAATAATCTGTACTAAAAACCGAAAAAAATCATTTGTTTATGAGTTATTAACAAACAAATGTTCTAAAACGCCCATTTTCAAAAAGGTACTGGGACCTTAAATTACAAGCAATTTTATTTTTATTTGCGTCATTTTGTTCCTTATTTAGAGGACTAGGCAAATTACGGACAGATTTTTAATAACTATTAACTAACAAAAGTAATGGACAATAATGTGAATTAAGCCAAAAAATGCCAAAAATCGCCAAAAAAAGTGTTTTCGTTTACTTTATTGTTTATAACTTTTTTTTATTACTAGTTATTCAAAATCTGTCCGTAATTGTCCTAGAGGATTGAATTCTGAACAGTTTAAAAAAAAACAAGAAGCCAATCGGATGAAAATTGAGCTCCCACCAACATTTCAAATTTGGAAAATCGATAAAAATTTCAATTGTTATAAACAATTTTAATTTATATAAACAATTATTATTGTTATTTATTGTTAATTAGCAAAACACAGATGATGATTATCAAAAAATATCATAAAAGTGCATAATTATTAATTTCATGCATTTTTAAAGAGTGTTTCAAAAAAATAAAAGCATCACATGAAAGAGGACACTTTAAAGTGTCCGAAAACTCGAAAAAAAGTTTTTCGTTTTTTTTTTTTCGAAATTTCGTCATTTTTGCGTGGAGAGTCCCCTTAAACTAAACTAACTAAACTAGTTTGGATTGTTTAAACTAGTTTCTACTTACTAAACTAGTTTGAACTAACTAAACCAGTTTCGATTGTTTGAACTACTTTCAACTAACTAAACTAGTTTGAATTGTTTGAACTACTTTAAATTAACTAAACTAGTTTGGATTATTTAAACTACTTTAAACTAACTAAAATAGTTTGGATTAACTATTTTAGTTAACTTAACTACTTTAAACTTACTAAACTAGTTTGAATTGTTTAAACTAATTTCAACTAACTAAACTAGTTTATTTAAACTAAATTAAATAATTTGAACTATGTGAACTAGTTTAAATTATCTATACTGGTTTGAACTATTTGAACTTATTAGAATTGTCTATACTAGTTTGAAATATTTAAACTTGTTTGAACTATATAAACTAATCTTAACTACTGAAACTGGTGTGAATTGTTTATACTAGTTTGAACAATTTAAACTAGTATTGACTAATTTAAAACATTGGAACTAGTTTGAATGATCTATACTGGTCTGAACTATTTTGATTAGTTATAATTATCTATACTAGTTTGAAACAATTAAACGAATTTGAAATATATAAACTAATCCTAATTATTTAAACTATTCGAATTATCTGTACTAATTTGAATTATTTGAACTAGTTTGAACTATATAAACTAATTCAAACTATTTGAACTAGTTTAAATTACATATACTAATTTGAACTATTTAAACTAATCTTAACTATTTAAAGTATTTCAAATTATCTGTCCTAGTTTGAATCATTTGAACTAATTTGAACTATTTGAACTAGTTTGAATTATCTATACTGACTTGAACTATTTGAATTAATTAGAATTATCTATATTAGTTTGAATCATGTAAACTAATCTTAACTATTTAAATTAGTTAGTATTATCTATACTAGTTTAATCCATCTGAACTATTCTGAACTATATAAACTAATTTGAAATATTTGAAGTAGTTTGAATCATCTGCACTAGTTTGAACTATTTGAACTAATTAGAATTATCTAAACAAGTTTATCTATACTAGCATTATTTAATCTGTTTCCCCCATTTAAACTAGTTTGAATTAACTATATTAGTAACCATTAAAACTAGTTAGAACTATTTAAACTAGTTTAAAATGCTTGAAGTATTTTGTATTATTCAAACTAGTTTGAAGTAGTTATACTGAGTAAGTAAACTAACTAACTAAACTAAGTAACAAAATGATTATTAATAATATTTCAAATAATTAAAATTAACTTATTTCCATTCCAGACACTGCTGACAGCAATAGGAAACATTATTGCTTCACATATGCCATATAAACGAGGATTCGACTCACAATTCAAAGCATTTATATGTACAGCCTTAAAGTATGTTAATAACATTAACTTAATGCAATTAATTTTATTTAAATTAATTGTTATTAACATTTCAGCAAGTTAATAACAATTATAAATGAAACAGTTATAATATTTAATTTGTTTATTTTTCTGTTTTAGTTCAAATAAATTGGTCGTGTGGCTGAAATTAATCTTAAGGTGTCAGTACTTACTCGAAAATCATTATACATCATGGAGTTACGTAATTAAAACCGGTAAGAATATTTAAGAACTTCGAAAAAAATATATTAAAAATATAATAATTATTTTTATTTCTTATAAATTAAATAATTAAATAAAAAAATTAAATTAAAATTATTTTCCATTGGCTTAAAACTTATCATATAAACAAATAAATAATTAAAATTAATAAAACATCTTTAATTTTAGGATTTCAGGATGCCTTTCACACACTGGAACGACTGACTAATCAGAAATTCGATCTTCCGGTTGACTTGGCTGTAAAAAAGTTTCAGAACATCAAACATGCGTTTTAATTTATACAACGTTCCATGAAAAAGGAAAAATCCATTTTAGACATTCCATAAGTTGTACTTCAACTACACGGGTTCTTGTTTCGGTTAACAGAATCATATGAAAAAAATACGATTTACTATTTCATTGACTGTAATGAGTGTAGTTCAATTATTCACATAATCGCACGACGATTTTGTGCATGCATATCAGTGATTGTTAATGTTAATTGTGTATGCAATAAGTACAATAGCATTTTGCGTAATTATAAACGACGAAACCAAAGAATTGTTAAATTGATGCATTTATTTGCTTTTCTTTTTGTAAATGTTATAAGCCAATCACTGTTGACGATATAATAGATTTTGTACAAATCATTTTTGAGAAACACTAGAAATGACGGATGCGCTCGCAATTTTAGTGATGTTTTTTAATCACATTTTGCAATAATTGATGAATTAATTATATCATTAAAATTCACAAGTTATAGTTATTCTAATATTATGTTAATCCTAGCAAAACAAAAAATATATCGCCAATATATTGTTAATATATTTTGAATATATTTTTCCTATACTAATGTATTCTTAATATATTCATAATATGTATGTATGTAAATATATTAAAAATATATTATCAATATATTAAGA
>JABFPJ010005160.1:0-12577 GCA_022817425.1 Gryon sp. ZL-2020
ATTTTTTTTTTTTTTTTTTTTTTTTTTTTTTTTATTGATTGAATGGAGAAAAATGAATATTTGAGTTTGTAATAATGATAAAGTAATTTTTAAATAAATTTTTTTGGGATTTTTTTTTTCAAATTTAAAAGGGTAATACGAATGATTTTGGGTTGAAATTGGAAAATTTGGAGATCGGAAGGACGAGAAGTTTTCTGGTCCACGAAGCTACGTGATGAGATCAGAAATTGATGACCTTAATACATATATTAGAGACATTTCGTGTAACAGAGAGTAACACCTGAGATTTATCTGTGTTGTGCCATTGAAAATTCAAATTACTCCAATTTGATTAGTGTTCTTCTTGGGTTTACAAATAGATTTGATTAGAGCCAAAGTGCATCTTGCTGAATTCTAACTTCATTTATATGAGCTTAAGATTTGTAATCTCCGAATATGCACAATATTCAAAAATAGTTCATTTCAATTGTATAATGAAATGTAAATTTTTATTTTTGTCTTTTTTAAATATAAATTTGAAGATGAAAAAAAGAACAAAAATATTTATTTTTTATTATTCCAAAATATATTTCAAAAAAATTGTTCAAAAATAATTTATTTCAATTGTATAACAAAATATACATTTGTATTGTTTCTTTTGTTTATACAAATTTGAAAATAAAAAAAAATATTTATTTTTTATTATTCAAAAATATATGTGAAAAGAAATTATTAAAAAATACGTCATTTTAACTGTCTAAGAAAAAATAAAAAAAAATTATTTATTTGTATTTTTTAATTAATTATTAAAGGACCGCCCTCTGGTGATGAACAATAAAAGCTCCGATAAAACATTTAGAGAAACAGAATTTAGAAAATAGCTAAAAAAGTTTCAAATTAGAATTTCCTTCATTTAAATCGCGAGTCGATCTTAGCTTGTACGGAGTTTATATATAATTTGAGAAATTCTCAAATATAAGGATTAATTTGTAACCGATCTACTTCTTTGTACCATGAATATCTATCGATTATTTATTTATAAATTAATCGAGTAATATGATAACCAATTAATTTTGTTATATATATTCAAATTAATTTAATAATTATTGAAAAAATAATTCACAAGAATTAATTAAACAAAACAAACAAAACAAACAAACAAACAAACAAACAAATAAACAAATAAACAAACAAACAAACAAACAAACATACTTTCATATTTATATATATTAGTTAGATAATGTACGTTAAAAACATGAAAAAAAATTTTAATTTCATTGAAAATGAAAAAGCGCCAAGTACAAAGATTTTATGAAATAAATTTATTAAAATAACTATTATAAATTTCCTCTTACTACTCAATCTTTAACAATTTCGTTATCATCAAGAACTTATAGAAATAACTGGAATAAAAATGGCCAAGTACGAAAAGACTATAATCAAAGACTTAATCATAAGATTGTTAATTCTCAAAAATATATTACCTATATTAGTTTTTCTCAGTTTACTAAGACGAAGGTTTCTGCTAGACAAATTTTTGATTTATAACTTGTAACATATTTTATAAACAAACAACTAAAAAAATAAGCGTGTTTTGCCCATTTTTTGATACTTTTTCGAAAAACTGTGATAACTTTTTTTCTTTATTAAATATCAAAAATTTGTCTAGAGCAAACCTTCCTCTATTGTTGATGAACAAAATAAAACAAAACGAGTAAATTAGTTGCAAATTGGTCTCAAAAAACTGTTTACAAAATAGGCATTTTTCAATTGTTTATAACAAACTTCTAATAAACAATATATTTTTTTTAAATTCGCAAAAGTTTATTAATATTTGAATTACGAGGATTACGATGAAAAAAAATTATGCAAATCGGTTCATAATTGCAGATTTTAGCCATTTGGGTTGGATGTCCCCTTAAAATTTGAAAGAAAAATAATAGAAATTCAAACTTCAGATTATTGCTATAGAGGCAGAGTGAGGAAAACGAAAATCGCTTGACCGCAATCACTTTATTCATTTCGGTCATATTATTGAGTGATTTGGCCAGCATCCCTCAGTGATGCTGGCCAAATTAATATGCAATTAATTTCATACATTTCATTACTTGATGTAAGTAATATTACTGAGTGATATGGCCGTATCACTCGACATTGTTATTTTAGAAAAAAAAAAAGCTGTCATCACTTCGTGATATGACCCATGGTAGCTATTAATGAATTTTTGTTTGCGTGTATACAAATTCAAACTTTTGCAAGAAGTCGTGAACTTTTAAAGTATTAAGAAAATAATGGTATCGAGAACTGCCAAATCTTGTAGATATAGTGCAAATAAACAAAGTACGTTAAAAACGCGAACGAAAACCTACGTCTTTTGGAAACTTTTTAAAAGGGTTTTAAAGTGAAAAATTCTCTCAGTACGATGTTCCAATTATATAATAAAAAGTGTCGGACATTTTTCAAAGAAAATCCTTGCAATGCTCTGACAAATCTCGCAAAATACATTTTCTCCTTGTTGCAGTGAAAATTCATCTTGCAATTATTTACACATCACAATAATGCTTCGCAATTTATTCTACGACAATTCAAGTTTTCAATTTTTATTTTCGTTATCATACTCAATGAGAAGATGAATATTCAATGCAAAAATCTTTTTTCATTATTATTTTTATTTTATTTATTGCAACAACTAGTAATAACTAAATAATACATTCATTTCTGATTTGTCCTTTTTTCTGTTTTTGATATCGCAAATTATATAATTAAAAGTAATTATGATAAAATGTTGATTTTACATGTAAGGTTCAACTGAGGCTCTTGCGATCGTGGAAAATATGATGGATCATATTGCTCGAATTGTCAAAAAGGATCCCGTTGAAGTACGAATGATAAATATGAACGCCGAGGACAAGAAAATACTTCAACCGATGATCGAAAACTTGATAAAAACATCAGATTACTATACAAGAAAAAAAGCCGTGGAAACATATAACAGAGTGAGACTTCTATTTTCTCATTGCGTTGCTTTTTAAACTAAATATAAAACTGAGTAATGATGTGTAGCACATTTATACTATATATCAGAATTACTTCTGGAATCTTAACTGGTTAAAAAATGTGTGCCTGCCCACTCGTTCTTAGTTGTTTAAGATACATAATTTGTTTCAGTTACATAGTTCAATATTATATTATTAGTTTGAAACAAAACTTTGCTGTTTTCTCTTGCTTTGCAGGAAAATCGATGGAAGAAGAAAGGCATTGCAATAGTCACGATGAAATATCCTTTAAGTTATTTTGGAACTTTTAATGCTTTGGTGTCAGTTTATGCTCGAGATGGAACTGTTTCGGTATCTCACGGAGGTATCGAAATGGGACAAGGTATTAATACTAAGGTACATTCAATTATATCTTTTAGTAACTTTTCTTCAAAACTAATCAATCATATAATGAAATAACACACATTTCACTTTTAAGAAATGCTTCGTTAAATTAAAGCTATTTTTATTTATTATTTTTTAACTTTTGATTAAATACTTTTCTTTAACAGAAAAATAAACTTGTTCTTTTCCATTTTTATAACAATCAATTTCGCAGTTTTTATCAAGGAATTTCAATACATTTTTTAGGATGTTTTACCAAAAGTATAATTATAAAACAAACACGACAAACGAATGTATACAATCAATTTGTACTTTTTCCTTTTCATTTCTTTTTTAATTTAAAATTGTTTACTTCAATATGTAACTTAACTTATTGTGAAATAAATTGACTAATTATTTAATGTAATAAGACCGGCTTCGTTCTAAACAATGCAAAATTTACATCTAACAAACAAACTATTACTCGTAGAGTATCAACAATATTACTTAGTTACAGAGAAAAGTTACATAACATTTACACACAAAGTTTTATGAAATTTCAACATCTACATCGTTAATTCGTGCAAGTTACAATTTACTCATTTTCATTGAATATATTAAATTTTCTTCATATACTCTCAACAAAACTTATTAAAAAGGAAGTTTTTAATTAAAATTTGAAATATTTGCATCTTTCACTCTCTAAAATAATAAAAAGAACTAAATATTGTATACTTTACAGTTTATGTTTGAAATAAAATTCGCTGCATGTTATATTCTACACTTAGGGAACAGTATTATAAATATTACAAGTTCTCTGACAATTTTTATTAGATATCACTGATAAACTTGGGATACTCTCGATTACTCACAATATGTAATAGAATTCAAGAGTAAATTTAATAATGCAAAATCTTTTATAAAACGCTAGAAATATAATATTTTTATGAATCCTTATAATTAAATTTGTTGAAATTATATTTTTTTTATTTATTTTTTTTTTTTTTTTTATTACACCCGTTCTAACTTCTACGTATACGGGGCGGACAATGACGTGTAAACATACGAACAGTTCAGTTTTTCGATAAGAGTCATTGACCTAAAATTTGCGAGTCGTGGCTCGACTTTAATTAGCACACTCCGGCATTCGCCTAATGACCAGGGAACCACGAAAACCTGATCAAAGTGGCCGGTAGTGGGAATTGAACCCGCTATCTCCCGAATGCGAATCTGGCAGCCTTAGCCACTGAGCCAGCACGCTCGGTGTTGAAATTATATGTATTATGCAGTACTTCGTGGATTTTATTATTCCGGATAATAAATTGCACCCTAGTAAGTTAGTGATTTTTCTTAGTTTGGTTGAACTACAATCACTTTTTACGCCTAATATTTTTTATTGTGATTTATTTATGAAAAATATAAATAAAGATAATATTTTTTAAACTGGAAACAAAATAATTAAAAAAAATAAAAAATTTAATTGTATTATTTTATTATCATTCAAATTCATATGATTGTTAGTTTTAACTGTATTTTTGCTCTTATATTTATACGTAGTTATATATTGAGATATATTATATTTGTAACAATTAACTTATATTATCTTACTTATTATTCAATAATTCTTATTATTGAAAAATCAATAATCATTGATATAATGACGCAAACAATTTGTATTGAATTCAAGAGTAATTAAATGTACATAACAAAGTTTTAGAGAATTTGATAGGAATTGAACCGCCGTCCTCACAATTACGAAGTCACGCGCGTACACTGGGAAAAATAAAACGAAGAATCAGTCTTGTCCACCAATATTGTATTACCAACTCTGAAACAGCATTAGTACAACGGTATTATCCACTAATCAGACCAAAAAATACTAAATCAGTCTTGAAAACAGACTAATACAGCATTGGGTCGTCATTATTAGTTACCAATACTGATTCAACACAGACTAATACAGCATTGGTCGTTAGTATTACTCAACAATAGCGATTCAGCATTGAAATGGGACTGGATCAGTAGTTTATTTTTTCCAGTGTAGCCACTGATCCACTGAAACATAAACAGTGGCTAACGTCATATTGGAGATATGACTCCTACTCATTCATTATGTTTTGATTTACGTTTCATTCGCATATTTCGTTTTTTTAAAGATGCAAATGTTACATAAATAATGATTATATTGAAAAAAAACAATCATGCTTTAAAATATATTATTCTTTGTTTGTATATAGTATTTCCTTGCTCTTACGAAAAATATTATCCCGGCTAATAAATTGAGTTAGAATCGTTATGAAAATTCATTCTAGTGGATTATAGTATTCATAAGCATTTTGACTATTACATAAAATACTATATTTTATTAAGCAAAATCATAAATTTAGTATAGATGTTAATGAAAAGAATAAAATAAAATATATTATTTAAAATTTGAGCAAGAGTGTCCCAGTTTTATTAGAAATGCTAATAAATTTTATTCTATGAGTTTTCTTAGTGTATAACCATAATATTTAATGCATTTTTAGGTAGCTCAAGTCGCGGCATATACTCTGGGAATAGATTTAGATATGGTGATCGTAAAACCTACCACGAATCTGGTGTCACCAAATCAAATTACAACAGGCGGAAGTTTAACCAGCGAAAGTTGTGCAGTCGTAAGAGCAATATTTACTGCATTCATTACTCAAAATTGACCAAAAGCCGCCTAATCCTGAATATTAAACTTAATAATAAAATAAGCAACTAAGTTGCTCTGTCCTTCGAGATTGTTCTCCCTAGCTTTATACTCATTGCGACGATGTATAACAACCATTATTATATCAAAACCCATCTCTTCAACTTTATTACATCATATTTTCAATTTGATTGTTTCTCAATGATTTTTATTGTCAATTCACTGTTCTTGTCGTTTAATATCGAAAATATATCTTTTCTTCCTTTAAAAAATTGGTCTCAATGAAAAGTTGGCGTACTTTTCTTTCCTCCTAAAAATAATATGTAATTTTTCTTATTCATCGTTTTCGTTATTTATGCAAGACAAAAGACGAAAAAAAAATAAAATAAATTTAACGTTAATTTGTCTTTTAGGCCACAATGATGGCTTGTAAGAGGATTCTTAAGAGGTTGGAACCGATCAGACAGGAACTAAATAACCCAACGTGGAAGGAATTGGTCATGCAAGCAAATCTCAAGGACGTCGATTTATGCGCCCGTTACATGTGAGTTGAATCTGCAAACTTGTGCCCAGTAAAGTACCTGTCTTGACTAAAACAAAGTGTCTGTTTAACCAAATAAAGCAAGAAAGAAGAGTAGTGAGCCTGGAGTCCATTCCGACAAACCTTAAAGCAAGAGTAAAGTAAAATACGAAGAAATATAACACACTGTGATTAAATTAAATTCAATTGATTAAACGACGAAAGTACTTGCGATGATTATTTGGAAGAACTATGTGCTGTTTTGCTTTCTTTTCCATTTTTCATTTTCTTTTTCTCTTTCTTATTTCTATTTTTTTTGTTGTTCTCTTTTTGTTTTGTTCTGTTTTTGCGGTTTTTGTTTTTGTGTTTTTTAAAATAAATGGATAATGATGAAAACGACAAGCTGGAAAACGTTCTTATTTTGTTTTATTTGCCAGAATGGAATGAATTTGTAAGCTAATCCTGATTTAGTGCTCTAACGATATCATATATCAGGACACTTTTTACGATTTAAATAATGAATCGATACTGAGAAACAATCAGAACCAACTGAACGCCAACATTATAGGGTCAATATTAGCACAGTATTGGTATATCGATGGTACCACAACTTAAATAAATTTAAAGCAAGACTGCCACGGTTGAATTACATTAACCCAATATTATTCTATTACTACAAATCAAAAAATCTCTCTTGGTTTAGACTATTCAGAGCTACTAGAGGGACTGCGTTGTCTGACATAAATCGTAATATCATTACATAAATACTGTTACTCGTTTTATATGACTTGTATATTAACTTGTTGATGATATAATCTTTAACCAAAATCAGCACTTCTGCATCCGGATTTCGTGTTATTAAAAACATTATCGCATGAAAATATTTGCTAACATGATTTTATAGTATTATTAGTTATTGTAGACATATCAATAATTGTAATAATAGTGTAATTTAAAAGTAAATAATAAAACGTTAAAAATAAGAAATTAAATGCTTTTAACGTGAATTTGTTTTCTAAGGATGACCTCAAAAGATGTGACGAATTACGGAATCTACGGAGTTACTATAGCCGAAGTTGAAATCGATGCGCTAACCGGGGAGCACATTATACAGCGAGTCGATTTGGTAGAAGACGCAGGCATCAGTCTGAATCCGGAAATCGATCTTGGACAGGTGGAAGGCGCTTTTATAATGGGAGTCGGCTATTGGACTACTGAAGAATTGATCTACGATCCTAAAACTGGGGTCCTCACAAATAACAGAACTTGGGTAAGTTAGTGCCACCTTTTACGTTCCGATTGCAAATTGCTTTTCTAATAACGATCAATTTCTCTCACTTTTATACAAATTTCGTCGATTTGCAGGCAAATTTTTATAAATTCATTTAACATTTTAAACTTTGTATTTATTTAACACAATTGCTACCACACGGGCTGCAAGGAGTAAACTTCACACGGGATACACGGGTATGTTGCAGCTCGACTATCAACACTGCACGGGGTTACACGGGCTATACGGACACGGATACGGGGTGTGCGAATAGTCACAACCATATATATATATATAGTTGAAACTAATGGAGGGAATGAAATTTATACAGAGCGTGAAAATGACGAAAATACAATTGAAACAACTGTACATAAACATAAACAATAATTATTTCATTCCAGAATTACAAACCACCAGGAGCTAAAGACATACCAGTCGATTTTCGCGTTTACTTCCGTAGGAATGCACCTAATCCTGTTGGAGTTCTACGTTCTAAAGGTATTTTGCTGTTTATTTAGAAGTATTAACTCAAACCTTAAATCATCTGTATAATTATATTAATGATAAACTTTATTTATATTAATTTCAAGATAGTATCATTAAATGAAAGAATAGATAATTATTATAAAACAAAATTGTTTTTGTATATTTTACTTTATTGTAATTGTATCTTAATAATTAAAAAATAATTTATTATTGAGATACAATTTTCTGTTTTTGATCAAATTTTCAAGTTGACGAATTATTTTCGTTTAATTTATTTTAAATAGAAGTAGTTGATGTTTTTGTTTTATTTCTAAGCAACCGGGGAACCACCGCTTTGCATGAGTTGTGTTATCCCACACGCCATTCGCAACGCATTGAATTCTGCTAGAGCTGATGCAGGGAACAAAGATTTATGGTACCCACTGCGTAAGTAATACGGTTTATGAAATAATTCACGTTAATTTCATTCATCTCCTTATACATATTTCACTTAAGACGCAAAAAATGCATAATAAAGCGCTATAATAATATTTATGTTCAATGTTGCAACTTTATTTTAAATCATAATTCTGTTTTAATTGATATTTATTTACACAAATTAAGATATATATAGTTCGAAACATTTTTTAGATACATTCGACTTCCTCATAATACAACAATTCGGGACCGGAAACAATTTCTTATTGCAACCATACCAATCAACAATTTAATTTTCAGCACTTGTGCAGTAAGGAAAGTGGTGATTTTCCGCACTTGTACGGAAAGTAGGTACTTTCCGCACTAGTGCGGAAAATAGCCACTTTCCGTACTGTCCCGCGTGCAGAAAAATGTCGTTTTCCACACGGACGTAAGCACCCTAGTACAAAAATATACGCTATGTAAGCATCGAACCTAGCGCCCTCACGTGGCGCGGCACGGAAATATTTCCGGGATAAATTTAATGACAGATACGGCGTATGGTGAATAGTTTGTCTTTTTTACATCAAAATGAGTTCTGACAAAACGAAAAAAGTATCTCATAATTGTTGCAGTGTAGTCGGTTGTAAAAATACGCGAGGAAATACAGTGAATGTGCGTTTTTACTCATTTTCAAATTGCCCACTCTCTAAATTTGAATAAGTGAAAATTTCACTTATTTGCTGAGTAAAACATTTATTCACTTCAAAAAAGTCAAAATTTGCACTTATTCATAAGTGAAAAAAATGTTTCATTTCCAAAAAGGTGAAAATTTTTACTAATTCATTGGTGAAAAAAAATTCACTTTTCCAAAAAGTGGAAAACTATTTTTTCATAAGTGAAGAAAATGTGACACTTTTAAAAAAGTAAAAAATTGTACTTTTTTATAAGTCAAATGAATTATTGACAAGCTAGGAGTGCATTTCTCAATTAAGTTTCGTATTTTAAGTGATAGACTGGTATATTCATTTAACAGATTATTTGAAAAAAATTAGGTTATTAGGTTATTAAAATGCAAACTTAGAATTATTAAATCAATTGAATACCTCAATAAAAGGTTTATAAAAATTAATATTATTTTTGGTATTACTTCCACTAGGTGTTTCTCTTAAAACAATTCCTATTATTATTTTTTTTTAGATCTTGAATTTCTTCACTAACATCACTAACATGATGACTTTCAAACAATTTTTTCCCTTTCGATATACTCTTTTTTCGAAACGTATCTAAACTAACGCTTTGAAAACCACATTTGATTATAAGAGACATTTTTTATGCTATTTATAACTAATTTTCACTACTATGTTTTACAAATTAAAAATAAATTTCATTCTTATCCGTATCTGTCATTTAAAATCTATCCCGGAAAAAGTATAACAGTAAAAGCGGGAGATGGCGCGGTTATCAACTCAGCAGCTGGATGCTTACATAGCGTATACTATTGATCACTTTCAGTAATGCCAACATAAGAAAACTTAAATGAAGGTTATGTTTATATTCTAAACTACGTTATCCTTGACTTTTTATATTTTATTATATAGAATAACATACCAAATTGTTTAAAATTTTATTTGTTAAATTGTTAAAAATTAAATATTATTATATGAAAAAAAAAGTAATTTGAACTCCATTATTTTGAATTTCGCGCCAAAATTATCTACACTTCATTCGTTGCATTATCGGAACAGATTTCGTTGCAATATCAGATCGGTTGCAATATTAGGTGTTGCAATAGGAGGAAGTCGAGTGTATTTGAAGTTTTATTTAAGAAATGCATTAAATATTTTAAAATCCTTTGATAAAAAATGATTTGTTTACAGCTCGTCCAGTAACAACAGAAAGAATCTTGCTGAAGAGCTTAACGGATTTAGATAACATGATATTTTAATAATATTTGTATTGTTAGCAAATTCAGCTAAAATTGTAAAATTAAATGTTAGGGTTAAAATTAAAGGTTAAAAGTGAAAATAAATGTTTGATTGGTCGTTTTTGGAAACACCAATGAAATTTTCATATTCGCAATAATTTTGTAGTTTAAAATATATATCGTTTATATAATAGATTGTTTTTAGTTATATAATGTTATAAAAATATCTTTAAAGGAAGATTTCTTTCTTATCTTACAAGTTTACCGAAAATATTATTTTTTCCCTCAAAGTAAACAAGGGACAAATTAGTTTTATAAATGATCAATAAAGACAATGGCTTATCAATTACACATTTAATATTTCAATGACTATATTTTGTATATGTCGTAGGCTGATAGAAGAATCAGGCCGTTAGCGAACTTCCTAGGTCGTTAGTGAACTGCCGGCCGTTAGAACAATAATCATCGATTCATTCATGACGGATTTTTATGTAATTCGCGTTGTCATTCGAGTGGGCCTTGTTGCAACAAGTAGTTTTATTTTTTTATTTCTTGTTACTTCTTTTTGTTACTTTATTTTTCTATTGTTATTTTTTTTAACTTTTTTTTTAAAGTTATTTTCTTTTTTTTTTGTATTGTATTAATACACATATTAATTCGATGAATAAATGAGCAGCTATTTTTGATAAAGCGTTGATGAAATTATATAACCAAGTCCTTTTTACATAACTTTACATTTTTTGATTTTTTTAATGGCCTAGAATTATCAGGCAGATCGAACAAAAAAAGAATAATAGATGTTTAGTATTCTAACGGCCTGATGCCCGTCAGGCGGTTAGCTAACTGCCTAAAATTTTCAGGCCGATAGACGAAAAATGAATGAATCAATGTTTATTTTTCTAACGGCCGGCAGTTTGCTAACGGCCTAGGAAGTTCGTTAACGGCCTGATTCTTCTATCGGCCTACGACATATATACAATGAATCTGCACGGAAAACGAAATGAAGTAAAAATTACTTTAGTTATATTAAAGATATAAAAACTTGGGCGTTTTAAGCTATTATATTTTAAGTTTAAACGGTTAAAAGCTTGACAGTTAGTTTTGTTTTTAAAACTAACTGTATTATATATTTTTTGATAAGAGTTTACTTAATAAACCTTGACATATAGTCAACATGTAAATTCTCAAGCGTCAAGGAATTTTCGCTTGACGCCACGATTTTCACAACACATCGTTTGAACGAGCCTAAAATTGGCGAGTGAGCGTCGAGAAATTAAAACATGATCGCGAGTTAAGTTTTTATTCCGCACGTTCCACCTTATTTTTTCTTTAGGAAATGTTATTCTAGTATCTTTACCATATTTTTATTTCTATTATTTTGTTAAAGCAATAAAATCTTTAAATTGCTGCATTTAAAAGGTTAATTTCTTCTTATTATATCATATTCCAAAATGAAGGAATAAAAACATTAGTGGTCAATTCATTTTACCTCGATTTCGCTTTCCGTGTATAATTCATTTCGGTCATTACAAAATTCAACATGTTTTGTTAGAATATTAGTTATACTTGTATGTGCTTAGCCATACTGTATGTCGAAATACAGTATTTTCGAAAGTAAAAAAACATATTCTGCGTTTTTATGTATATCTATATATGTTTTTATGTTTTATGTATACGTAGTTGGAAAATCTGATTTTTCAGCGAACCAGAGAATTTACTTTTCAATGGATGAATGCTTAGAGAAATAAAATACCACTGACTCATGTTATTCAAAAATAAAGATATTTCATAAAAATATTTAAAAAAAAAAAAAAAGGAAAAAAATATTGTTTAATCTAATGGCGTATTCGAGCAGCATTCATAACCTTTTATAATAATGTTTTTTTGGAAAGGCGCCCGAATGTGTGTTCGAGCAGACGCATTATTATTATAAAATAATAATGTTTGCTCGAACACGCGTTCG
>JABFPJ010005161.1:0-12576 GCA_022817425.1 Gryon sp. ZL-2020
TTACTAGACTGAATTACATTTTTTAGAAGACTAATGTTTAAAAAATATAATTTTTATTTTATTATTTGGTTTATTTATTATTGCGAATTACTTTTCTATAAGATGATATTTTTTTATTTATCAGTAGGTAATTAAATTGGACAAAGGTTTTTTCGTTGATAGGAATTGAACCGCCGTCCTCATAAGTCCGAAGTCCTGCGCGTAGCCACTGATCCACTGAAACATAAACAGTGGCTAACGTCGCATTGGAAATACGACTCAGGCTGCATTTGTTATATTTTAATATAAAAATTACTATGCTGCAAAATATTCTCTTTAAAAGGATGACTTCGCCCTACCTTACCGACATTATGTACATTTTACATATTTCTTTAATTTAAAACATAATATAGCAGTATATGTAAAAATAAAAAGTTACTTGCAATTCTGCATAACATTTTCTTTTATTTTATCTTTAAAAAAATAATTTTAAAGCAATATTTATTGCGAAAACTTGGAAAAAAATTGAACATAGTTTAGTTAACCTAAATTAAAATGTCCACAATTTATTTCCAAGATTTCGCAATTAATATTACTTTAAAAATTATTCGTTGAAGATAAAATTGAAGAGAATGTTATAAAGAATTGCAAGTAACTTTTCATTTTGCTCATTTATCAATTATATTTACATATTTTTAAATTCAATTTTTTTAAACCCCACTCAGAATTCAAAGTTAGCGATCTTGGACGCTAAGTCCTTAAGGTGAATTAAGGACTTAAGGTGAATTCTTAAGGTGAATTCTGTGGGGGGCGATCAAAATATCACATGACAAAATAACACGGACAATATAACACAGTTAAAATGACATTTGACAAAATAACATAAAGCCACAATAACATCGTAAATAATAACACAATATGTTATATGGTCCGTGTTATTTTGTTCAATGTTATTTCATGTGCTTGCCGAATTCTGTATGTGTATATTGAACATAATAGTTTAATTGTCAAACTTTTTAATAAAAATTACTATACTGGCAAACAAATATTTCTTAAAAATCTTGTAATTATTATAGAAATGTCTTATAATTTCTGTTGAATGATAATATTTACTTTCTGTATTTACTAAATTTTACTATACTGCCTTACAGAAACTATAATAAAATGTAGGAATTTTTATTAAATGTTACTTTAAAATATACTATTTAACCAAAAAAGTCCGAGATTACTTGACAATCTAACAATTTTTCTTATACTTTCGGTAGTTTTTACTGTTCTTTTACTGTGCGTGTATATGTATATGCGTGTATATTTGCGTGCAAATGTATATACCCCATGACAATTTGCAGTATTAACACTATATACCGTTAAATTTTCACGTAAATCGGCCTAGCAGAATTTGCGTGATGAGGTAATAGACAAACAGACAGACAAACAAACAGATAAACAGACAAACATAGATTGAAATTTATATATTAGTAGGATTAATTTTAAGAATATTTTACATGAATACAATACTAACAATTGCTGCTAAAACTTGTCTAATATTATTTAAAATACTCAATACAAGTACGTTTACATACATACATTTTTCTAAAAAATCGCATTTCAATTTATTTTGACTATAGCATTTCGTAATTTTTCCTACATTTCCAGGATGCCTCACGTTTACTAAACTACTATAGTAAAATTTATTGAAAGATCTTACATTTTTCCTACTTCTAGGTCATAATCCGATTAACGTTATCATTTCAGTACTGACAAACTGTAGAAATAATACAGATTTTCTGCTATCTGCCAGTGCTGGCAAATTATGCAAATATTGGTATTGCATTTTCTCTTTAGATAGGAAAAAACTTTACACTTTTACTCGTCTTTATTAAGACGCGTATTTTAGTTTATGTCGTATTATAAGATGCGTTTCATTATATAAAGACACATAAGTGTCTTAAACTCTTGTCCGAATTAAAATTCGGACAAAATGTGACTTTTTTAAGACAGATTGTTCTTACATTAATTAATATTATTAATAAAGATGAATCATTTAAACTATTGAAAATAAACATTTTACATTGGAATGTTATTTCACAGATATTCAAAAATAAATATGCAATTGATATTGATGAGTTGTATTGAGTATTCAAAATATGCTGAATGTCACTGTTAATTTCAATTTCGCAGAAAATCACGTATGAGAGATATCTCCGTATATATTATATTACATTAATCATGCAAAATTTCAACATGCATTATTACACAGAAAATTTGAAATATGTATCTCATATTTTATATTAAATGATTTATATGTAATATTCATGTTTCCGGACTACACATGTTTTCGGACATGTGTAGTCCGGAAGTTATTACTATGTGTTTTGTTTGTTAATACTATTGTACATGAAAATTAAATTTAAATATTGTCCATATAATACATGCTAAGTTAGCAAATATAAAAATAATGTACCTTATCGAATAGAAAAGTGCTTGAATTCAATTTTAACAATTCTCAATAAAAGAATGTTATAATAAATAAATGACTGAGTTTATCGTACAAAATGAAATACTTTATCTAAATTTTAGCTGAATAACAAGTAATCAAATGAAGTGTCAATAAAATTATTGATTTCAACGGAAATTCGTAATGAAGAATTTACATCAAACATTTTAATACAGTTTCCTCTACAAAATGTTTCTGTCTAAATGTATTTCACTGTTTCAAAGTGTATCTTATTGTTTAAGGACGTTGGGGCATGAACTGATTTAACGATAAGAATTTGATGAAGAAAATATATGTTGTTCCGAAAGATCAAATAAAATACTGTGCAAAATTTCAAGAAGATTGTCTCATTGATTTTTGAGAAAAAAATCACGTTCAGAATTGCTTGGAATTTTAATATGTTTAAATAAAACTCATAGAAAATAGGTGTGCAAAATTTCAAAGAAATTTCCTCATTGGATTTAACGTAATTGAATTATATTGAAAGCAACGCAGTGAAAATTTGAACAAAAAAGCACATTTTTACTTGTAATTAATAGAAAATAAGTTAAAAGTAAATATTACATTAAAAATTAAAGAATAAACATGTTTTTTATCTATTTATTTATATTTTTTGAGAAAATAATTTCAGTTTTTATGTTCTGTCTCTTTCGCACCAAAACATTGTGCCCAAACCTCCTTAACTATAATTGGAACTGCAAGTATTTCTTAGGTTTTTGAAAAAATGATAATATCTTTGTTATAAATTTAAACAAAATTTTATTCCTTAGTTTTTCGGTAAAGTTAATTATTTTCCAAAGAAATAAATTAAAGAAATTTTAATTAAATTTCAGCTACAATGTTTTGCAGAAAAAGAGAGACAGAGAGAGGGAGAGAAGAGAGGGACAGGAAGATGGTAGAGAAAGAGAGTAAAAGAGAATTGAACGTTGAAGTTAGAATAACGTTGGTGTACTAAATGAGTGACTGTGCACGAGAGAAGAGCCGTAGAAATCACGACGAAAATTTTGATTTACAAACCAGACTTGCTTAGTTAAGTGTGCAGTAACAACAGAGACAAATATGTTAGTGTATTAAGCATGCATGGAAGACAAAGATACCAAAAAGGGTGCTGAACAGTGTAAAGCTAACTGTTATACATGCCAAGTGGCACTCATTAGTATTCAAAATGCACTTTCAGCTATTCATGAACTCCACTATTTACAAATTAAACTTGAAAATTACATTTATAACACTAAATGCATCACATTTTTTACAACAATATTCCAACGAATAAACATAATCATTTTTTCTTAGCTTCTCGTATATATATTAGAGATTTGGTCAGCATTATTTCATTTGGATATATTAATACTATAACCAAATTAGAGGGTAAACGGGCAAAATAACCTCGGACAAAATAACCTGGACAAAATAACCGCAAAAAAATAACCTTGGACAAAATAACCGCCGGACAAAATAACCTTGGACAAAATAACCTGGACAAAAAAATAACTTTTAGCCAAAAATTAAATAATATCTATATTTCTCAAATAAACAGTATTTCAATAAATCATTTCAAATATTGTTAGCAACGTTTTTCAAAAAATCAAGTACATTTTTTTTACAATTTTTGCAAATCTACTATGAAAGGTTTCCAATCCAAATAGTTTACCGAACCCTATGATTTGTACAAAGGTCGGTATATTTGCATAGGTTCACGTTCAAATGATTTTTTTATTTTGTTATTCATAATTACGGTCGCTTCGCGACCGTACTTATGCCGCGTTTAATTGAGTAACATTATCTTTATGTTTGTGTTATTATTTACGGTGTTATTTTGGGTAAATAGACAAAATAACCGCAAAAAAATAACTTTTAGCTAAAAATTAAATAATATCTATATTTCTCAAATAAATAGTATTTCAATAAAACATTTCAAATATTGTTAGCAACGCTTTTCAAAAAATCAAGTACATTTTTTTTATAATTTTCAATGACTGTTGCCAAATGATCGAAGTCCGCACGCAATTTTTTTCGCAAAAATATCGATATAATATCGATCAATTAAGTTGATATGAAATTAGTAGATGTCACGCTTATTAAGTTTTGAGTACACATCTAATAATTCAATCGTAAAGTAAGTAAGATGGTTTCGTTTGTTTAACATGTTAAATGTTGCAACAATTACTTTTACGTTCATTTCTTCAATTTTTGTACAACGTAAAACATGTTTAATATTTCACGAGTGATCTATTAACTTCAATTTTAAGTTTTCGCTAAAATATATTTTGTCTCAAAGTAATAAACAACCAAAAACATGTTAAACATTTTATGAGTGATCTATTAAATTCAATTTCACGTTTTTGCTCAAAGTTATTTTTTGGCGGTTATTTTGTCCAGGTTATTTTGTCCAGAGGTTATTTTGTCCAAGGTTATTTTGTCCAAGGTTATTTTGTCCGGCGGTTATTTTGTCCAGGTTATTTTGTCCAGGTTATTTTGTCTACGGTTATTTTGCCCGGGATTCAAATTAGAGTGATATGAAAAATGTAAATGCAAAAAATAAAATGAAACGTTTTCGTTTATAAAAATAAATTTCCTTTTTTCACAAGATTGTAATTTTAAGCGTTTTTTATTCCTATTTAATCATTAAATAATCACTAAAAGTAACAATTTTTTCATAAAGATTTTTGTGTCTTTGTGCTATTTTCTCTCTCTTTTCATTTTCATTAATTGCCTGCTTTTGCTTTGAAATTCGCTATTTCGGAATAACAAACACTTTTGTAAAAAAAAAAATGTTTTTATTTGAATCCGTGAAAAAATCCGTGAAGTGCTAATAAAGTAATTAGAAGATTCTTTTACTCAGCTAACGTACACACACATACAAAAACATAAAATTTAATTAGATTGGCTATCGGAAGAAGAAAATTGCTTCACCGGCGAAAACTTATGAAAACAGTTGAATAATTTGGAGAAACGAATCGGAGAAAAACGTTCATTAAAAAGAAAGATTGGGATAAATGGGATCCCAATTAATCCAAAGTGCTACCTACGCGAAATTCGAGCACAATGAAAACGAGCAATTAATTCCAAAATCAGTGCACGTGCCGAAACGAAAGCTTTCGTTTCTTTTGCAGGTTTTTGACGACAAATCTGTCGAGTCGAAAATACAGTGTATTTCCCTTCTATTTCCAGCCGCTGTGTTGTTTTATTCTCCCATCGCGAAACTTTACAATGAAGTTTGTTTATGTAACATTTTACAATTGTTGTTCGGAAGCTTTTGAAGGAACAAAAAAATTAATGAAGCTAAAATTAAAAACTTACCCATACAAGGCAAAACAAATTGGTCATGCGAAAAGTACAAATAGATAAATTTGGAGAATCGTTATGTTGAGGTATGTGAAATATCCATGACTGTCTTATGGCCTATAGTATATATATATATATCTATTTGATACATATAACCTCAAAAGTTAAATTTAATATTATATATAAGATGTGAACTAGATTCATTGTTTGTTATATAAAAAATAGAAAAAAAAAGATTATTGTCATCTCAATGTGCTAGGAGTTTGCGCAGAGTTTCCGCCCATATTTAAATCGCAAAAATTTAGCGCGAAATTCCGAAATGGGTATTTCACATGCCGAACTTATTTATACACAAAATTAATAAAATTTGTATTCTACATTACTAAATTCACGATTTGACAACCAAATTTTTTCCTGTATACCAAATATAGAACAACGAAAACTGTTTGTGGTTTGCACGCATTATTTTCAATTGAAATATAACGCAAACATTTTTCCACATTGTTTTAGCGTATCAAGGTAACATAAAACAAAACCAATAAATATAAATTTGTGTTTGAAACTGAACAAAAAATTAAAATATGTGATTATTCGTCAAAATTAACTTCTTCGTGAGTTATTGTCATACCAGTCTGGGCAAATTATTCGAACAATTGTGAACATTGTACGAAACGTTTTTCACGTAATAATGTATAATATGCAGTTACTTCCTGTTGTACATCGACCATTTGCAATCGGGGTGTTTTGTAACATCTTATGGGATGTTAACCGCTTCCGGTAAAACATATTTCATGTCTTGATACGAGGTTAATGTACTTTATGAATGGATTCGCACATATAATCAATACATTCATGAGTTTAAAAAATGTGCATCTGTCAAGAGTATGTGATTTCCCTTCAGACTGTGAATAAAAATGAATTGCAATTTTATCAAGATTTCTTGAGACCTGAAAATTTATTAATTCCGATGATGCTTCAATGTTTACGGATACATATGTATTTTACAAGAATTGGACAAGATAATTTTCCAATATATACATAACTCAAATGAGATGACTTGTTATTCATTAATCAGAAAGTATGATAATTCTAATGGGAGTCTGAATCTGAACGAGACTATATCTGAGGCTATATAATATAAAATGAATTTATTAATATTGAAATCATGCATTATATTTCTACAAGATTATAATTTAAGAACAAATAAATTGAAACAAAAATATGAAGAGAAATTCGAATTTATTGTTTCACTAAGTAAGACAACATATATCAGTCTTTACCACAAAAAGTTAGCTAAAGAATAGTCAGTTAATACAAGTACAACAACTTGTTGAATAAATAACACGCCCATGTTGTAAAATATATCTTAATGAACACATGAGAGCAAGTTAACACGTTGCGTACAACAATTAATTATATCATTTCAGCTTTATTGTGCACACGTTGAATTGGCTCAGTTCCGTCACCATCGCACATTTTCATGCGTTAATAAAACATTTTATTTTTCTCCTTCCGAAAAGTTTTTGATCTTTCAAGCGGTATATTTCAACGATACTTTTCATACTTTGATCTTACTAACTAAACTTTTTTACTCTTTTTTTTTCTTCAGCGCATTTCACATACATGTTTTGTAGAACACATGCACAATGCATATTTATATATGGAAATTGGCCTTGAACAAATTCTCCGCGAGGATCGCCATATTTGTTTTCCTATTTTACTTCCTATTTCTCGAGTAGAATTGTAGGTATAGAAAAGCCCAGCAACCCAAAGTCGCAGTTTTGTGCAGGATTAATGTCGTTAAATCTGTCCATAAATCTTGGTTTCCACCAATTCGAGAGATGCTCCATATTGACCAGAAAATGTAATTTATAGAGCCTAGCAAATTTAAGATGTATTATTTTTACACTAATACTACAATTAAAGTGAGATTACTTCATCCATTTGTATTCAACATTTTTATTATTTATAACGTGCATAATTTTTATTTAATTCTTTCTTTTTCCTATATTTCTATTATATTTGCAAAATGCAACGAAAAGGTATTTAAACTATATTTATTAGCGCAGAAGTTACTAAAAACAACTTTAATAAAGTTATTAATAAGTTAATCAAATTTGAAGTAATAATTGAAAGTATTTCAATTGGTAATTCTTTGTTCGACAATTAAAAGGCACAGAGATTCAAAAATAGTGCAAATTGAAAAAATGAAAAACATTTAACTTTGATCAAAATTCATAGAGAAATGTAAAAAGTCTTGACCGCGATTGTGCATTCGACATGTGGAAATTTCATTTGTAAAATAAATTTTTCTAGTTAAAGTGATACTAAACATTTTTTAACCAAAAACATCTGACATTTATTTTTACTGAACCAACGTATGTGTTTTAAAAAGGATCGTCGAATAAAATATATCTTTTCATTTATACTCGGAAAAAATATAATAACTCAATTTATATTTATTAACATTTTAATTGAAGTACATTTATTTATTATATTTCAGCCTTTCCGTATATTACTTATTTTGCAGGAAAAAACTGCGATTTACCATTTTCAATTTATCATTTTCATTGTCCAAAATAAAAGTATTTCATAATTGATCAACGTACTTTTATTCATATATTTCGATCGAAAAAGCTTTTTTTTACAAAAATATGTTCATTTAACTTTATCGCTTTACATTTTTTAAATTTATTATATAATAATTTTGTAATAGAATTAGGTATGTACTTTTTCTAGGAATCACTTTTTACAGTATGTCAAAGCAAATGAATATTATTTTGAAAAATATCACATTTGTATGGCTTTTTATAGATTATTGTTTTTATGAAAAAAAATCTCATTCATTGAGGGAAGATAACAAAAACATACTGTCTATATTAATTTTTATTTAATAAACAAATAACATTGATTGAAATCAATGCTCTATTCATAAAATGTAAAAATACCTTCAATGTGTTATCTTATATATCATATAAATTGTATATACACTTTAAATACACTATTAATAAATAAATGTATTTCTCGTTTTTACTTTCAATAAATATTAGTAATATTAAGCCGTTGCTCTATTTAAATTAACATACATAGTACTTTACATTCTGACGTGTAAAAAATGTTTACATCATATTTTCCAATTTAATTTCTTGTATATTTCGGAATTTTAATTTTCTTAAAAATGACACGAATGAATAATATTTCTGAAATTGTATGGAAGTAAATATACATAAATATTTATATGTATTTTTAGAAGGACGATTTTTTTATTCATGAATTATAATATAAATGTTGAAAAAGAACTATATAAACATAAATTAAACAAAATGCTTATATTTTTAGTGCTCATAAAAAGACTCTAACACTTTCTAAAAACGTATAAAGCTATTTTGCAAAAAAATTTCTGATAAAAATAATTTAAGCACAGACAAATTTATAATAACACATTAAAAACCCATTTTTCTTATAATTTTGTCTTTCGAATATAGCAACATTTTGGTTTTATGAATGAAATTGATTTATGAAAAATAACATTTGTATCAGAGCAAAGGTAGCGGAAATAAAGTTTTATTTTCGTGTGGTCGATATACGTGCGTTATTCCGAAAATTTTCTTTTTTCCTATTTTACTTCAGGTGTAGCTCTAAAACCGACATAAAAAGTCGTACATTGCGTCTTTGAAGTGATATAAAGGAAATGCTATCACCGAGGAAAGTCTTTCCATTTATTTAAGTACACATAGTGCTGTTAATACAACTTTATCAAAAGTCATTGAGTGAAAACTAGTTTCTTTTTTTTTTGTATGAGTTTGCAATCAGAATCGCACAGAAAACTTTGTACAAGCCGAAAATAGAAGTTTAATGTATTTCTGGGATTTCCGAAACACTAACTGTAATTAGTTTCTATGAATTGCTGAGTAAGAAATCACAAAATTCTTATTTGAAACTAATTTGTAACAGTTAGTTTATTGTTTTATTGTAGTGTCAGTTACAATAACGTTGGTAAACTGATCTATAAGAATGAGAAAATAAAAGAAATTAAGTATCACTTGAATTTTTTGTGATTCAATTAAAATTAGTAATGAAAGAAATGTACTTGTTGTGTCGTGTAGAAACGCAAATATAGTTAACTACATTTAATTTTTTTATAGTACCAACAACTAAGCTACTGAAAATCAAATTCAGTTTAAAGTCATTTTTTGTAATTTCCACTTTTATGTACAAAAAATGTCATATATAACGCAACGAAAAAGTGACTTATTTTTTATGTGTCACATAATCTTGACAATTGCAATATTATATGACATACTTAAGTCAGAATAATTTATTTACGATATAAATTGTTCTTCTTGCATAAACTGCATATTTTGTCGTCAGCTACTTAATTTAATCCAGGCAATCTAATTGGCGCAGAGTCTTGTCAAATTTGCATAATATCTTATGTAACCCACGAGTAATATAAATTAGTCTTTATCAAATCTCCGCTGCAACAAAATAATATGCAAACAAAAGTACAGTTCATTCAACGATGGTCTATAAGTTATGCAAAAATATAAAATGAATCTAATACAATTTCAGATTAATTAGAAAACAATATTTTTACATTTTCCAATCCAGTTTCTAATCATTTCATTATCCATGAAATAAATAGATTCTTATGAAAAATACCCTTTTACAGCAATTATTTGTTATTGTGAACCAACATTGAATTTATAATTAAAAAAATACTATGAAATGTAGGCATATGTCTACTCGTGTTTTTATCTTTTTGAAATCATAGTTGATTTAAAACTCGGAAAATACGAAACATAAGCTCACATATGTTTGCATGTTGAATAAACAAACAAGATGTATGAGTCTGTATTACAAAACTACTGGTAAAACCATTGAAAACATCTACTACTTTATGTTAAAATAATGTTTGTATTTGCATGTTTCATTACGTGTAGCATCATAATGATATGCATAATGTTATTTAATACTAACAATAATAATGATATAACAATTGCTAGTTAGACAATTAAAGAATTGTAACCCAGTTAGAATTGCACAAATAATTACTGTCAATTAATAACACTGTAATCGTAAGGTAATGAACATGGTATAGAATTTGGAATTACAAGCGTTCGATTATTATTAATATTTTAATGCTTCAATAGTCATAATATAATCTATAATTTTCAAGTTGTTCAGTTAATTAATTGAACAGTATTATTTAAATTTCTACCAGCTTTGTCCACTTATACGTACCGAATGTTATAATACCTATACAACGTATGTGTGCGTACCTCGATGAATTAAACTAAAAATGTGTATGAATTTAATTTTGTAAAATACGTCAGTTTAAAGTATGATTCATGAAGAGGTTTTGTTCTGTAACGTTCTATAATCCATCTCTTGTGGTTTTCGCGAACAATACATTTACAGATATATTATATTAACAGGAAAATGTTTCCCCGTAATGTCTTTGGCAAATAATAAACTAAAATTAAATACTTGTCTTTATATAAATTTTCTATAAGTTAAATAAACATGAAGATAAAAAAAAGGTGGTCGGCTTCTCATATCGACACTCCGGTCGAATAATATCCTTATTCAGATTTGTTTTGAAAAAGATCTCAACTCAAATTTGTGGTGGAAAAGATCTCAATTCATATTTGCGCTGAAAAAGAACCTAATTCGAGTTGCAATTGAATAATAATATCCTATTTGAAAGTGTCAAGTCTGTTTCACCAACATTTTCTCTCGGATTTTAAATAATTAAACATATATTAGTTAATTTTAAAAAGTATTATAAAATATTATTATGGTAAATGAAAACATTTTATTTATATTAATAAAGTTTTCATTAATAACAGTAAAATTTATCACAGTAATTGAATTACTTTCACAAAATATTACGAACATAATCATAGTGTTGAAGTTATTCAAAAAAAATTATAAAGCAAAGAATTAGTGGACATAAGGTATGTCCAAAAAAACAGTTTCAAAACGGAGTTAATGAAAAAAAAGGTATTAAAAATTGTCTTTTTTCTACTTTTACAAGTAAAATAATGTGGATTGAGTGTTATGATTAAATAATATTTGTTTCCAGTTAAATAATCCACGATGATTTAATTGACGTACATACATTTTTGTGAACAAAAATGCTTATTCGTCTTTTTACACGACTTTTAATTGTGAATTAAGACAGGGTTAAAAATAATTCGACAATTTTGAAATATATATGTCGAAGGTTATGTTTAATTTACACCAAGGAAAAATCATCCGGCTGCGCCAAACACCAGTTGGTGTTTTTTTAACAAGAAATTTTATGTAAATTTACTCAAGGCTCCGGAATTATTGTGTTTTTTCTTAATGTTGAGAAGTTATTTTTTCTTCTTTTGTTTTGATGCGTCATTTTTTGAGAATAATTTGTTTGGACAGACCAACGTCTGTCCAACCAACGTCTGTCCACGATCAACGTTTGTCCAAGAAAAATGACCAAGCGTCTGTCCAAGCGCGAGCTTCGGACAGTGTCGTATCATAAGATTTTTGGGGCCCTTTTACTTCATGAAAATTTGTTTTTTCTTTAAACAAATGTTTATATTAACAATCCGATGCATCGACTTTATTTATATAAGTTAATATAGTTTTAATAAGTTATACGTAAACTTATTAAATATATCATATAATTATATATTTTTATATATTATTAATATATAATATAATATATATAATATATTAATATAATTATATATAATATTCATATTAGTAATATATGTTATTATATAATAATTGAAATATAAATAAAATAATACTTATTGTTTATAATTTATGTT
>JABFPJ010005162.1:0-12575 GCA_022817425.1 Gryon sp. ZL-2020
ATTTTTTTGGTCAAAACACGTTATAAGGCATTACTCGGAGCTAACTTCATGCGTAATAGGCTATTACTAATAGCTATTACTCTGTGCCAACTTCAGAGAGAGCTTTGCTTTTTAAGAATGGATATAATTAATATACTTACATATCTTTAAAAAAAATATATTTTTTTAATTAAACATTAAAGGATTTCATAAGTTTTCATCGGAATGATTTTAAATGAATAATAAATTAACTTTTCTAAGAAAATGCATTTATTATAAAATATTTTGTCTTAATACATAAATAAATTGTTTACAATAAGTAATTAATAATACTTAACATTCCTTTTATGACAGAATTACTCGTCTTTGTTATTAACTTATTAACATTTTTTTTACAAAATATTAACTTTCCTTTTTATTTATAATAATTTCAAAGTATTGATGTAAAACAGGAAATAATAAATAGAAGTAATTTTAACAAAAAATCCAATATTGAAATGAAATAAGTAACTGTCGATTTTACAAGAAATATGATAAAAATACAAATTAAATCAGGAAATCAGTTTATTATAAAGTTATTATTAATTTATTTTTTTAGCCATCAGGTTTTAACCTGAGGCGAAATAAATTAATAATAATAATAATAATAATAACAATACAATTTTTATCTCTATATATTCAATTTATCAAAAAATAAATTGAATCTTATCATGTAAAATTGTTCGATCTTAAAAGTGAATCAACAAAACCTTTTTATATCGCACTTTTTTTACTTTTTCGTTGAAACATAATATCACAAGTATCGAAATTATTCTATAACTAATCACTTTTCTATACTTTCCCGTATACAAAAAAATTTTTATAAAATATTTTTGAAATATATATTTTTATATGCAAAATATATTTTTCATGTACTTTAGCATATATTTAAACATATATTTTTCAAAAATTTATGCAAATATATATTAAATATATAACTTCTTTTGCCAAAAATATATTTCATGTATTTCATATATACTTCAAAATATATTTTTTTATATATTAATATATTTTTTTTATATTTTGCGAACATAATTTACGTCGTTATATTTGTTCAAATATTGTTCAGAAATATATTTTGAATATAAATTAAATATATAAAATTTTGCTGAAAATATATATGCACATATATTCACATATATTTTCGCATATATTTCAAAATATATTCCCTACGGATTCTTTTAACATTTCGAAGTACACCTACATCGTTAACAATTTCTACAACTTATATTTACAACGAATTTCTTACAATATTAATAAATACAAATAACTTTATATTACTATTCTTTTTTTTACAAATAATATTCAACATCTTAACCGTGTATTTGCAAAACAAATATTTTCCATTAGATATATTCAATAGCTTTCATCGGAATGACTCAATATTTCAACGAAACAAATTGAAAACTCAATTAGTTGCAACAAAACTTTTCCAACAATCTCTCTCTCTCTCTCTCTCTCTCTCTCTCTCTCTCTCTTTCTTTCTTTCTCTGTCAAACAATATTTTGCAATTCATATTATAAAATTCGTTTAAATACAATCTCGCTTTTTGCTTGTCGTGGAAAAGCCGAGTTTTTCATGCGATTTCACCACAAGGAACATTTATCTTCGGGATTCATGTAAGAACCAATAGGACAATGCCAAGTGTCGCTGAATTCTTTCGAATTTCTCAACGCGCCCAAAATCCGTATATCATTTGGCGCATGGATGTCGCTCATGTCCAATAGTCTCGACGTCGTTGTGGAAGTGTGACACCAAGCCTGCAAAAAAAAAAGGAAAAAAAAAGTATCAAACATCGCAATTCATTTTTCGACAAAAATATTACACACCACTTGCTTTTCGAAGTGATAAAACAAACACGTACCACGGCGTAACTTAAAAAGAAAAGTTGCTCGTGAGTCAAGTTCGTAAATCCGGACAATTTAGGTTCCTCCTCGTGTCTCTCTTTCCAGTGTTGATAGCCAAGGAAAGCTTGTTTTAGTCCAAGAACATCAGCCAGGTTTTCATTTAAAGTTGCTTCTCCATTAATGGTGGAATTCGCCTAAAAACAAAAGTAAAGTCATAAAAGTAACTTATATATCTCGCCAACGAAACAAAAAGCAACTAAAATGAACCAAACACTTTTTATCTTAGCGTGATTGAGGTTGATTTTTATATTATAAAATTGATTATATTAAGTAAGTGCACTGCAATAAAATTACTGTAAAATTAAAATATTTTTACTTTACGTCAGTTGGAAGAATTTAAACAAAAATCTTAAACCACTCAAAGAAATGAATAGTTTTAGGTTAGATAACCTTTTTTAAGATTAGGGTTTTTATTTCAAATTCTAGTTTTTTTCATTTTAAAAATATATGCAAAGTGTTTAGTAATATTACTTAAAATTTACTGCTTTTTATTAGACTTTTAGTAAAAAGCATTAGGCCTTATTAAGGCCTTATTAAGGTAAGTCCGAATAATATTGTTTTTTCTACCTAAATAAGCCTAAAAATGGCCAATGTTTTTTGACCTTTTTTTAAGGCGTATAGCCTCCTCTTAAATTCACTTGTAAAGGCTTTAATAAGGCCTTTCTATGGCCATTTGTGGGTCAGTAAATGTGTACCAAAAGAAACCAATGTTATTATTTATAATAGAATATTTTTTTATTAATATTTACATTTATTCCATTTTATCTTTTTTAAATACAAAATAATTATAGGCTTACCTAACCAGGTCCTAACTAGGGCCTACTTAGGTAAACCTTTATAGGTTCTTAATGTATAAATATATAAATAATCCATTTATAAGAATTAATTAATGGGTGAGACGTTATATTCCTAATAAGGACCCGTTTTAAACCTTTTTTTGGCCTTTAATGGCCCTTGTGGATTAAACGGGCCAGCCTGTATAGGGTCCTAAAAGAATTGTTACTCGGGTAATATAAATACTAAAAATTAAAATAAAAATAGTAATTTTTACTATCTTTTATTAAATATGACTTTTATTAAATATCCCTTGTAAAGGCTTTGATAAGGCCTTACTATGGCCATTTTTGGGTCATTCTATGCTTACCAAAATAAACCAATGCTATGTTTATTTTTTACTAAATATGACTATTTGTTACTAAAAATTACTAATTAATTAATTTATTAATTAGTTTATTTTCTGCTGCAATGCATCCAAATTAACATTAAAATAGTAATTTGTTCTACATAATTAAGCAAAAATCTTTAAGCATATTTTGCTATAAAATGTACTTTAAAATTACAGTCCTTTTTACAGTGTAGAAATAACAGTGTTTGTGGATACGATTACCTCTTTAATAAAATATTCGTTATAATGATCAATATAACATTTGGCTCTTGAAACATACTCGGCTATCGTTTCATCACTCCACCATTGTTTCAAATTTCCAAACTCGTCAAATCTTCGACCAAGATCATCGAAGCCGTGCGCCAATTCATGTCCTATGACACTGGCTCCGATAAGTCCGTAATTCACGACACTTTACGAAGAGAAATGGTATAAATTATTAATTGAATTTCAATGTAAAAATTAAAAAAATTAATTTATTAAAAAAATTTATTAACTTAAAAAAATAAAATTATATTAAAAAATGAGAAAATAACATTTTAATATTTTAAAAGAGAAATTTCGTAATTTTAAAATTTTTTACACAAATAAAGTGCAATGGTTTTAATTCATTGAGCCATCAAACAATTCAAAGATCTTGATTTATCAAGCGTGGGAATAATGCACATGTATGTTAGTGATACCACTTGTAAAGCATTGACGGTTGCCTACCACTTGTTTGTATTTAGTCGGCAAAATGAAAACGGATACTTCTGATCACTCAATGAGTTAAATTAACGAGAATATTGTTTCAAATATTTTTGCTTAAATCTTACTTGAGACTTGACGTGTAAAAGGGGAATTGAAGTAACGAAGCAGGAATTACTAAAATATATTAAATATATAATAAATATATCAAATTCAAAATGTTATATGCATTAAAATAATTAGTTCATTCCGTATGGAAAAAATATATATTTACAAATACACAACTTAAAATATATTTAAATATATTTCAATATATTTGAGATATATTATTATATGTGAAATATATGTTCCATTTTTGCATATATGTAAATATATATTTTAATATATTTTTTTAAATATATTTTTTCCCTACGGGATTCGATCTTTATTTTTTTTTTTTTTTTTTTTGAAGTACTCACTTATTTGATTGTGATCGTAGGAATGGAAGGCATTTATCACGATTGGTTCTATCCAACTGAAAAATACAAAAGAAAATAAAAAATTAAAAATACTTTAATCATTAAAATACACTGTACTAACATTTATTATTCTATTCAAAAACTTACACTTCTACATTCAAATCATTATCACTATTTACACTTTTTAGTTCTACTAAAATCTTACTTTTTAAAATAGAGACAACATTTTCGAGTAAATTTGTATCAGATAAATTTAACTGAAACATAATTATAAATGAATTATTTTATGAAAAGGTGATTGGGTTTTAATTAATATAATTGAAAAGAAAATAAATAATAATAATAACAAAATAAATTAAATATATTTACTTTTTGCGGTCTGTAATATTCATCAACTTTTCCATCCATGAAGAGCGTATTTGGATAACCAATTGCTGATATAGGCTGCGAATTTTTCTTTAAAATTGCTATTTTAGTTTGTGTATCGACCCATTCCGACTGGATTATCATACTCGCAAAAGCAGATTTCATATATGTAACCATGTCTCGTACATGCGGAACTTTTTCTTCATTCAAAGTCTTATCAAAGTATAACCACGACGTGGCAATTCCTTTGAAACAATATTAATTATTAATTCAACAATCAATACTCTTGTAACAAGTTAAACCCACAACATTACATTACGCAATAAATAAATTTTGCATTTGTTAATTGACGTTATTTTCGACAACAATTGCATTACAAAACACAGTTTATCCAATTTAGACGAATATGTCTTAATTATCACAAAAACATTAGATTTAAGTTAATTGAGTTCACTGACTTATCTAATTGCTTTTTTTAGTTAAATGAATTATTAATTAATATGAATTAATTATTATCTTTTCTAATATTTAAAACAAAAAAATGTGTTTGTTTGTTTGATTGAAAAGGATTTCAACGAATTTTTGAAGGAATATAGTTTTATTCAGGGGGATATGATGTAGAGATGACATAAAGATCTCATAACCTCAATAGATATAGATATATTATATGTATATTATATGGACTTATATGTGTTACTTTTACGTAATCTGTATTATATACATATATGTACATATATTATACGTATAATTTTGATGTGTTGTATTAGAGTAAGAATCTCATAAGCATCTCAGAAGGATCTCATAAGAATTTCATAAGGATCTTATAAGGATGCCTTAAGGATGTTAAAGGGATGTCATAATAGAGATGTCATAAAAATCTCTTAAGGATCTCATAAGCATCTCATAAGCATTTCATAAGCATCTCAAAAGCATCTCGTGAGGATCTCATAATAATCTCATAAGGATCTCATAAGGATCCCATAAGAGTTTCATAAGAATCTCATAAGGATGCTATAAGAATCTCATAAGGATTTCATAAGGATCTCATAAGGATGCCATAAGAATTCCATAAGGATGTCATAAGGATGAGATAGAGACGTCATAAAGATCTCATAAGGGTCTCATTAGGATCTCATAAGGATCTCATAAGGATCTCATAAGGATGTTATAGGGATGAGATAGAGATGTCATAAGGATCCCATAAGAGTTTTATAAGAATCTCATAAGGATGCTATAAGAATCTCATAAGGATTTCATAAGGATCTCATAAGGATGCCATAAGAATTCCATAAGAATTTCATAAGGATGAGATAGAGACATCATAAAGATCTCATAAGGGTCTCATTAGGATCTCATAAGGATCTCATAAGGATCTCATAAGCATCTCAAAATCATCTCGTAAGGATCTCATAATAATCTCATAAGGATCTCATAAAGATCTCATAAGGATCTCATAAAGATCTCATAAGGATTTCATAATTAAAATTAAATATGCCATGCATTAAGAATGTCATAAACTGCCCTATATTATATCAATTTTAAAGAATTAAAGTAAATATTGTAGATATTATTGTTTAAAACAAACATAACAAATGCACAAAAGTAGAAACAACACTAAACCAAAGATAAAACTCACCCATCAAACCGTTAACCACAGAAACACATTTTATCGATCGTGAGTGCACGCTTTCCAAATTGTACATCTGTTTAATGTAATTATTCCAAATATTCCGCAAGTTTTTTGAAGCGTAAGGCACTGCGGATTCCACGACAGTCCACCAAACCATCGTTTCTGTGGGAAAATAAAAGCCGGTAACAATCTCATAATAAGTCTGAGCGCCGCTCGACTCGAGCTGGAAACAAGAAAAGAAAGAACGAAAAAAAAAAGAGAGGCAAAGATTCTATATTACCTAACAACTTTTTATCCGTGTTTGCGAATAGAAGCGCTACTCGTTGCAAGTGCTCCAGATCGTAAACCCATAACTTATATCTCGTGCGCCAATTCGGCTTAAGAATATCCTTAAACAACTCCTCGATGAAAGGTTTCCAAATTTCCTGCGGTTTCCACTCGGGATTTATTGTCCCCACGTACTCGTCCGTTAGTTCTTGCAGCGTATCCACGTCCATTAGTTCTTCCTCCGGAAGCTCGTCATATTCATAAGTATCCCCGAACGAAGTATTTTCGTACTGAAATCGACAAAGCTTGTTGAATGGAATTTTAATAAATCTCACCATGTTTCATTAATCTGATCAACTTTGTGCAAAATTACTACGAACAAATCTTTGATAAATGAATCAAAGTTGAGTTCATGGAAAGTTTCATTTCTACAGTCATTGATTCATTGCATTTTTTGCATTTATATTAATTAAACGCTCTTAAAAAATGTCCCTTTTATCTCAATATTTCAACAATCTTGATTATTTTCTATTTGACCTAAAAAATAATATCTACGGTGAAAACTACAAAGTTTATGTGCAAAAATGTCATTTTTTTTATTTGAACTTTATATACGTAAAAACATTTTTATCTTGAACGAAAAAAATTTAAATATTAAAAATAAAAGTTAGGTTATGTTATGATTTTTTGTAAAAAAAAAAAAAAAAAAAAAAAAAAAAAAAAAAAAAAAAAAGAACAATGAAAATTATTTTCCTTTAAAATGATTTTGTTCAAAAAATTTTCAAAATAATTTTGTTTTATTCTTCAAAAATAATATATATTTCCTTTTGTGCGAAAAGAATGATTTCAAAAGTGAAATAATGAAAAAATAAATAAACCAATATTTCAATGTATATAACCTCATACAGATAATCCTGAATCTTGACCAATTCGTTAACCAAATTTTCAACTTTTTGTTCATCCTGTTTTGATAAATCTTTCCTGCAGGTTTCATTTTCATCGTTATTAACAAGTTCCTTAATCACGTCAGACATGAATTTTTCTTCGACGTCATCATTGATCGGATCATTTTCAACATTTTTAGTATAGTCTGGCGGTATTTTGAAATAGGTGCGTATTTTTTCAATGTTGTAGTGATTTGACCTGCGGAAGTGAGTTGACAATTTGAGCAATAAAATATACGTATTTCGTTGCTGTTAGGAAACAAGTGATTTACTAACCAACTGCGGAAACTTCTATCCGAACTTGGACTCCCAATGACAATCAGGTTTTTGGTCACATTCCTCAGGTCAACATAAACTTCTACTTTAAAAAACACGTCTTTATAGAGAAACCTTTTTATTCGAGCTGCTTGTCTAACCAAATTCGACGAATTATTTTCGTCTACGAAAGCCGGTGGAATTTTTTGAAGATCGAACTCACTTAGCAAAGTAAGCAGTGGCTGCAATCCCATTTCATCTAATGTATCTGCGTAAAAATTATTAATGGTTAAAGAAGATACCCCTCTCCAAAGTATTTTATCATATATTTTAGATACCGCTAATTTTATTAAAAATGTTTTATATGTAAGACTGAAACGAACGATTTATCAATCACTTTATACATATTAAAAAACGGTTTTTTAATATGTATAATTCAACATAAAGTTTACACTGAAAAACTCTAGTAAAAAGGATCATATATTGTCCATATATAAGACATTAATATAGAAATATTAACAATATATTATTTAACAAATCATATATTGACAATATATTGAATATATGTCAATCATATGTGAACCATATATGAACTATATATATAGACGAAATATGAATCATATATGAACTAATATAAACCAAATATGGTCCATATATTGACCATATATCCATCATATATGGACCATATATGAACCATATATCGATCATATATGGACCATATATGAACCATATATAGACCTCATATGGACCATATATGAAACATATATGGATCATATATGAAGAATATATGAACCATATATGAACCATATATCGATCATATATGGACCATATATGAACCATATATCGATCATATATGGACCATATATGAACCATATATAGACCTCATATGGACCATATATAAAACATATATGGATCATATATGAAGAATATATGAACCATATATGAGCCATACATTGACCATGTATAGATCAGGTATGGACCATTTATGAACCATATATAGACCACATGTGGACCATATATGAACCATATATAAGCCATATATTGACCATGTATCGATCAGGTATAAACCATTTATAAACCATATATAGACCACATGTGGACCTTACATAAACCATATATAGACCACATATGTACCATATATGAACCATATATTGACGATATATGGACCATTTATTGATCATATATGAACTATATATTGACCATATATTGATCATATGTGGAAAGTAAGTAAATATCAATATATTATATAATTGTTATATAATATAAAAATATATAATTTGCTATTTGCTTAAAATAATATATTAAAACATTATTGAAAATATATGAACAATATATGATCAATATGTGATCAATATATGATCCTTTTTATTTGAAGTAACTGAAATTGATGTTAAAAAATTCGAAATAAAATTAGATTTGCTTGTTTTTCCACCCGTCAGTATATAAGATAATAAAAATATATCTATAGTAATAATGACGGAAGTGTAAATAAGCGTCATTGTTTTATTTGTTAAAATCAAGTTTCAACTAAAACTTTAAAATTATTTCAGCTCTTGTTTCTAAAATTTAAGCTTTTAACTCTAATGCATTAAGTCAATTACTTGTCATTTCAGCAATAAATATGATTATAAAAACTTGGAATTTAGAAGCTCTTCATAACTTATTTATGATTATAATTTTGTTCTCTGTCTGATAAGAAATAATAAAATTACAATAAATGTGTACATAAAAAGATTTGTACTCTGTTCATAACAAAATAAACACTCGATTGATTTAACATTTCGCTATGTTTTCTACTTGTACATACGTGTTCATAAAAATTTATTTCATCCGCAAAAATATTTTATTGGAACAAAGTTTTACAATAAAATATGACATGTTAAGCAGAACTTTCGAACTAACTTATGATTATTTTACTGTAAATCCTGGATTTAGTTCTTCCTTTTTTTTAATTTCACATTACAAATTGATATAAAACACAAGCAACAAAAAAGTCGAGTTTATTCAAATGACGGTTTGCACGTTTGATTATGATTTATAAATACAAATGTCTGGAAAAAGAGTTACATATTTAGCCACTCATATTGAATTTATAAAATCTTATTCAATAATCAAAATCGGAAGTTTTGAAATACAAAACCAACACATAAATAGCAATTAACAAGTTTTGTGACAAAAAAGAAATTGGGTCAAATATTGCCGAGGCAAAAGTTTGCAGCAAAGTTTATGGACATGGTGAAAATTGATATTTATTAAATTCACGAAAAAGCAACTATTACCAAGTCCAATTACTAGGTAAATAAAGTCATAACGGTCTCATATTTATCTTCATAATTTTGCTTTGCGTAACTGCCATATTTTTTTATCTTTTTTTGTATTATCTTCTTCTTCTTTTTTTTGGATTCGCAATATTTCAACGAGACCGACCTGTATCAACGCAACTGTTGTACAGTTTTTGAGCTTGCAGAACAGCGCGGGGAAGTTTCGCTCCATAAACGTCTGTCAAATTGCGTCGCAATAAATCACGGAGTTTTCTCGTCTGACGTTGGTGAATATATTCCAGCCAAGAGTAGTCCGAATAAGTGTCAGGCTTAAGATAAGACTCTGACCATTTTCCACAGGCATACCTAGGTAAAGCAAAGACGACGTGAAATTGGATCAATTAAGTGAAAAAAAAATCCAGAGATGGACGAGTATATAAAAGCTTCCCTAATAAAAAGGTTTATATATTAACAATGTATAACACCGAAATGAAAATATATATTTGTATAACTTATATGGAGCATATATGGATCATATATTGGCAATGTATTAGCACGTTACAAAAGTATTTCATATATGGTCACTATATGGCCAATATATAATCGATATATAATCAATATACAGTTCATACATGATCCATATATAGTTCATATATGGTCCATATATGGTTCATGTATGCGTAATATTTAATCCATATATAGTTCATATATGGTCGATATGTAATGGATATATGATCAGAATATGCTTCATATATGGCCCATATATGATCGATATATATGGGTAATGTATGATCCATATATGATTAATATATGATCAAAATACGGTCCATATATGGATGTATGACCAGTATATGGTTCATATATGGAGGATATATGATCGATATATGTATATGTATGGGTAATGTATGGTTCATATATGATTGACATATGCTGAATGTACCCGAATAAAAAAAAATGATCACTTTTTGATCAATTTTCTAAATGAGACTAGATCTGATCATTTTGTGATCAGATTCTGATATATTTTTGATCATTTTCAGATGTAACATTTTTATAACAACTTTGTATGAATCGAATTTTGATCAAATTTTGATCAATATTTGATAAAAAATTGATCCACATTTGATTACCAAATGATCAGATCTAGTCTCATTTACAAGATCAAATTCTGATTAAGTTTTTTTTTACTCGGGTACGGTCCATATATGGTTCATATATATTCTATATATGATTGATATATGGTGAAAATACGAACCATATATGGTTCACATATGGTCAATATACGGTTCATATACGATTTATATATGGCCCATATATGGTTCATATATGGTCTATATATGGTTCACATATGGTCCATATATGGTTCATATGTGGTTTATATATAGTTCATATATGGTCCATATAGGGTCATATATGGTCAATGTACCGTCCATATATCTTTAATGTATGGGCCGTATATGATTGGTATATGGTCAAAATACGGTCATTTATGGTCCATGTATGGTCCATATATGTTTCATATAAGTTTCATATATGGTCTATATATGTTTCATAGATGGTCCATATATGGTTCACATATGTTTCATATATGGTTTATATATGGTTCATATATGGTTCATATATAGTCCATATATGGTTCCTATATGGTACATATATGGTCCACATATGCTTCATGTATAGGCCATATATGATTGATATATGGTCAAAATACTATCAATTATGGTCCATTTATGGTTCATATTTAATCCATATATGATCGATATGTGATGTATGTATGGTCCAGATATGATCCATATATGATCGATATATGTTCAATATATTGTCACTATAGATGATTTGTTAAATAATATATTGTTTTTTATGTTTTATGTATGGAAAATATATGATCCTTTTTACTAGGGTTGTGATTCTGGTGTGCAAAATCAAGTAATCCTCGACAGTGAATGACAAAAAAAGTACAAAAAGACCTTGAGCTAAGCTCAGTACAGAGCATTATAGACGTAAAGTGAAAGCAACATCGTCTTTGCACAAGCAAAAGAATGCGGCTGAATAATTGATGTCCTACCGTGTGACCGTACACTTTTATTTTCGCGTTTGTCTTGACTATACTCTTCGATATGACATGTGCTCGTGCTGCAGCAAATAGAACACAAGGAAATAAAAAGCCACGTGCACGTGTATTCAAACGCATAGATACATACACAACCACACACACACACACTTTTAACCCGAAAAGAAGCAATGTAGAGAAAAAAAGTTATTGAAACTTGTATGCATTAGCATGAGTGGCGTGTGTCGCGATTTTATTTATGACACTCACTTGGCAAAATTTGCGCAGGGGTCCACCGATTGGTCGACAGTCTTTTTGAAAACAGCAGCTGGTATGCATATACGCAGACGAATAAAAGTTAATGCAATTTCATTCTGCCATGAACACTTCTTTTTTTTGCGAAAAAAAATATAGGAACGAAGGGGGTTACTTACCCATGCGAACACAGTCGTCGCTGTCGCAAACATTTCTAGACGTATCGGTTTTGGGGACTTAAAACAGAAAAGTAAACAAACATGTTACGGCCTTCTTATATATAAATATATATAAGACAAGATTTTATGATTT
>JABFPJ010005163.1:0-12574 GCA_022817425.1 Gryon sp. ZL-2020
CGCTTTCTGCGATAACGGGACGTGCCGGGCCATCTAGCGGCACCCGAATATCGGCGACATGTCAATGACACATTGACAGTCCGCTCGCTCGATAACTAGTTCGCGGATCCGTAACCACTTGGTTACACAATATTTATTTGGTTGCCGGTTACTCCACTAACCCTCCTCGTAGTTGTGACATATTTTACTTAAAGGTTTTGTGTCGATATTAAGTAATTGGGCAGGTTTGGTAAGCGAAATGAAGAAACCAGAAATTAAGAGTAAATAAACGATTTATTTAAGCAAAGAACAAAAAAAACCGAGAGCTGAGCCGGCGCGGCGAACGAGACCCTCGTGCCGTTGCGACGGAGCAGCGCGCGAAATAGCGGCGATACAAACTGCAAAAGGTTCAACGAAAAGAATATAAAAATAAAGCAAGAGTACTTCACGGATTAATTGAAATCAGTTTACGAATCAAAAATGTGTATGGTCGTAAAAGAAAATAAGTGTCTTAATTTATACCGTAAATAAACGCTGATTAACTGAAAAGCAAAATTAAAGCGTAAAGTTTATAAACAAAACGTATGACTAATTCAGTTGGGAAAGATAAATTTAAACAAAATTAACGTAAAAGATGTAAATAAAGGCGTTGTTAGTAAGCGGTGCGGCGATAATAAGCAAAAGCGGTGCGGCGATAATAAGCAAAAGCGGTGTAGCGATAATAAACTAAAGCGGTGTAAAATTCATCAACAAGCGGTGCGGCGATAATAAGTAAAAGCGGTGAAAAATTAGATCATTACAATTATGTTGAAAGTTTTTTGTTGCATGAATTAAGTTTTAAAATTGATGTCGAAAATTCACAAAACATTGCCAGTAATGAAAGATACTACAGGATTATATTTTCATGTAAATAAACGCTGAAAGATGTCGATTTTATTTTGTGATGATAATACACATGGAAAATAATGTGTATATAGCAACTGATTTCAATTCATTGCGTGGAAATTTTCATTTAATTAATTTTATAAGAAAAGATTAATTCGCCTTAATAATGTTTTAATTAAACCAGAAACTATGATAAAAGCAAAAGTTCAAAGTTTTGATAATTGCACAAATGAAAACGTCTATTCTTGTTTCTCCTCCGGTATTCCTTGTAGTTGGACAAAGACAGCAATACAGCATGAAATAGCGAACAAATCAAAGCAGACTAAAGCAACTTTTAAACGATTTTTTGCATTTCAATTGTTTAAGAGGTTTTTGTATGGATTTTAGCGTAATGAATTTGTTAATAAAAATTATGATAACATAAAAAATTATATAAATGAGTAAACGAATAAACATAAATAATTTTATGAAAATAATGAATGAAAATTATGTTGAAAAATGTAAGAAAAGTTGTTTAAAATAAGCATGAAAATAATTTGGAAAAAATTGTGAATGAAATTAATTTCGTAAAGTAAAATATTTTATCTTAATGAAAAGTGAAAGCGGCTGTTTTGATAAGATAAGGATTTGTCGGAATTAAATACGAAATACTTTTATTTTGAATTTTAGCGTGATTTCTTACGTAAGATAGCAATTAAAAATTACATTAAATTACAAAATTATAGTTATTGAATACTTGCGTTCTTACGAATTTTAGGATAATGACAACGTTAGACGGGTAAAAATACGAACAATTTTTCATCATAGTCATTCACCTAAAATTTGCAAGTCGTGGCACGACTTTAAATAACGCACTCCTTACGTTATATAACTTGATTGTAAACACAAGAATGACAGGTTATCGATTACAAACTGGTTGAGGGCTAGAACGCGCTGGATGTAGTGCCGCCGGTAGCAACTGTAAAGCGGGCATTCCAACAGGAAGTGTTCCAAGGTTTCAGGTACTTGTAAGTTGCAAATCATGCAATTAGAATCGTGCATGAGTACGTAAGATGTTCCCTTATAGAGAAATCTGCTGAACCTACTGGACGACATGCGAAGTTGCGCGTACATCTGCAGAAAGAATAAAGGCGCTTTCAAGTGTAGATAGAGGGCAGACTTCTCCGTCAGCAGCCTCGGAATCGTCAGGATACGCGATGGTGAGCGGTAGTAATAACTTATATTCTTGACTTTGAGATAGGTTCTGTATCGGTCCAATATGATTGCGGATCTAGCTTTCCAGACTTCAGGATCGGTAGATCTAATCAAGGATGACTCCCCTACACAAGTTAGAATTGGTTCAAGGCATGTAAACCAGTTGTATTTATTGCATGTCGGATTACGTTGGAAGTCAGACATTTGCCTCTGTAAACAGATTCTCGGGAGACGAGTCGGTTTCATGGACAGGAGGTTGATGACATATCTAAAAGTTACTTGCAGAATCCTGAAATTTGTACTGACTATACCGAGCTTTAATTTAACTGAACTCCTTGAAGTCCCCACGTAGCACCAGAGGCAAATTCGAATGGGACTCCGACAAAGAGTACAGCAGCTCCTGAAGCGATTCTAGGTCGACAGCGATATCTGTTTGAGGCCTGAAATATATTATGCCGTGGATAATTTGCTTACCAGCGAAAGAGCATAATGTAAATAACCACAAATTTGACCTGTCAATCAGCGAGGCGTTACAAGACGCCTTGTCATATAAAAGGAGTATTCCTCCACTAGTATGGCCTGAATCCCGGTCTCTCACTGCCGGTGAGGATATGGATCCAAAATTTCGCCATTTCGGTGACAGGTAGGGTTGCGAAGACTCACACCAGGTTTCGCATACTCCCACGAAGTTTGAGCAAGGTGAAATTCCGGGGTCATTTAAGTTGGCCAGGTCGTTGGCGTTCCAGAGTGTAATCGCTTCAAGGGATTCTGGCCGTTTTTTGTCGGCTGTCGAGTGGAAGTTTGACTGGTAACAATTCTCCGCGTTCTACGCTCGGTTTGTACCAGAGTGTTTCCAATTGAATCTTAGGAGTACCACGTATCATCAATCAGGATTTTTTGGTTTGTCAGACGAACTCTGCGGTGCTTCGCTTTTTCCGCTCGTGCTATCTGCCGAAGATTAAATTGAATATTTGCTTTATAAAGGGTCAGATCTGGGTCAATAAAAAATTGGTATCGGCCAGTTTGGATGATTTACTTTTCATAGTGATAATTTTAGTTGCAAGGTCATCCAGACAAATTCTCGCATGGTTGCCTTCACTACTCAGCCGTTTAACCTCCACGATTTCCTTGACCAATCCAAATTTTTCCTGCATAAAGTCCTTGACTGCTTCCGACCCATCAGCAACTTCAAATGGTAGGCCTCTGATGATGATATTATTTTGACGTTTTTTCCATTTCTCGCTATTCATCTGGTTACGAAGGGTCTTGATTTCACGTTGTAAGTTGGCGATAGTTGACGAGCTGCTTTCTTGTGAAGAGTTTCTCTCCAAAGCAGCGATTCTCAGATCCTGGTTCTCCTGCACTACTTTCACGTCCAGCACTTCCTTTTGAATATCTTTGAGCCCATCAGACATTACTCTTCAATTCTCGTCCTACGTGGTGGCATAGTTTTCAACTTGAGTCTTCAACTGATAGAGTTGCTCGGCATGATCTTTATTTATCTTGGCGACGTCCCCCCTCTTTCGCACAGGAGATTTCGGGACCTCCGAAAAGGTCGCAGAGCAAGTTAAAGGAGTTTCTTCGTTTATCCGTGGAGATGCAGAATTTCCTTTCGACATAACCAGCAACCAGTGGCAGTAATAGCTCAAATCATTCAAATTGGGTTTTTTGCGCTTTTGGTTAAAACGAGGATGATTGCAAGTTTGTATCACTGTTTAGCTTTTGTTGGTGAAAAAATGATTCTCGCAGGTTGGTAACGCCCTTTTGACAATTCGCTATGCCCAAAAGTTGGTAGCACTGGAAGTGTCAACAGTGCTGGCTCACCCCTCAGTGTGCCCCGCGCAACTAGAGAATAGTGTTCTCCAAATGTTCTCCAAATAGTAAAAATAAATTAGAAACTGAATAAATAAGAGTCATCATTTCAGGTGAAAAGTGTCCTCATCGTCTAGTAGTAAAAAGACTCGCTCACAGCATCGTTCGACGCCACCACGGCCACACAGTTGACAATTGCGAGTTGAGGTTAAGTATGACCGCCGGAATTGCAAAATCAAATTTTATCAAGCGTGCGCAAAGCGCAGCACCGTGAGCGTCGCAGGTGCTCTCCTTGCACTAATCTGCAAAATATTGTTACACTCCCACAAAAAAAGGTTAGTAAGTACTCGCAAAGATGGGAAAGTCGTGGAAACATCCACGCACTTACCTTCCAGGGGCGTACTATTTTCCAGGGGCATAATTCATTTAGTTTTTAAATATTTTTATGTATTATTGATATAATTTTAAATAAGTCAATGATTATCGTGGTGAGAATTACTACCCCGGCGGAAACATTTAAATAAACATCAATTAAATAAACATTCAATTTATTTTTAATTTAAGAAATTAAATTAATAATTAAACTGAGGATTAAAATTAAATCTTCTTAATAACAACAAATTCAAGAGATTCTGATTTATATTCGATTTGAGATATAAATATTAAAAAAATTTTAAATCTTAGATTTGCATCATTAATGAAATAATGAAATAATAGAATATTCGAAAATTTTATAATAATATTAGAAAAATTAAATTTTAATCATTACATTAATTATTAATTTAATTTCGTAAATTGAAAATAAATTGAATGTTTATTTAAATGTTTCCGCCAGGGTAGTGATTCTCACCACGATAGTCATTGACTTATTTGAAATTATATCAATAATATAAAACAATATTTAAAAATTAAATGCATATATAAATATAAAAATATAATAATTAATAAATACTAAATTTCGTAAAAACGCAAATACTCAGTGACTATAATTTTGTGCCGAGCGTGCTGGCTCAGTGACTAAGGATGCCAGATTCGCATTCGGTAGATAGCGGGTTCCATTCCCGCTGCCGGCCACTCTGATCCGGTTTTCGTGGTTCCTTGATTAAATAGGCAAATGCTGGAGTGTGCTATTTAAAGTCGAGCCACGACTTGCAAATTTTAGGTCAATGAATATGATTGCATAGTTGTTCGCATATTTACACGTCTAATGTTGTCACTGTCCGCCCCGTATACGAATTGAGTCGCTAGAACAGGTGTAATGTGTTTTTTTAATATATAAAATAATAAAATTGAATTAATACAAATATAATAATTAATAAATAGTAAATTTCTTAAGAACGCTAATATTAAGTAACCATAATTTTGTAATTTAATGTAATTTTTAATAACTTTTTAATAACAAAAATGAGCTACCTTACGTAATATGCTGGGTAACTTGAAAAAAAAATGAAATCAATTTAAGAGAATACCAATCAATATTCTTAAGAAATACGTAATATATATTAAATAAACAGTAGAAAAACATATTTTTTTAAGCCAAACTGCAGAAAATTATCATTTAGAATCATTAAACGTGTTAAAAAAATGTTTTCAAACACGTTACAATAAATAATAAATTCAAATGAAATTCATCATAAAAAAACAAATTTTCACCTTGATGGACTTGAATTCATTGAAATTGGCTGAAATTTTAGGAATCTTCTTTTTATGGGTTATAGTAACATATACTGAAAGAAGAGCGTAAAAAAATTTTTTTTTTATTTTTTGGCACAGTCTATTAACTATATACTACTTAATTACTATTCAAATTTATTCGAATGAATTTTAAATTTATATGAATATATTTTTTTGGTTATATTGACTCGTAGAAAACGCAAGATATGTTAAAATATTATTATGTATATCTACTCAGGTCATTAAATTAATTGTGGGAAAAAGAAATGAGTGATATAAATAAATCAACAGGTTAATTTGTTGATTAAATTTTTTTATTCTAAATCAATTACTTCCGGTTGATCGTTGGATTTTGATTTCTTCAAAGGGGTTGGCTGCTGATTGATTTCGGCAGATCTTTTGCAAGTTGCACGTAGTTTCTTGTTTATGTCGTTAAAGACGTTTTGCAACCCAATTTTGTATGAATTATATTTTAAAACAAAATGGTATTGCTCAGGCGAGACGTCAGATGAAACAGAATAGTTTGTACTTGTATTATAATAATTGTTTGTGATATTGTTGGCGTTTATGCAATTATAATTGCGTTTATTATTGTCGTTGATAATCGTTAACTTAAGGTGCTTGACGCACTTCTTCGTTAACGATCTTAACTTAGTCCGCTTTTCTTCCAAACTAATATCAGAAACAATTTTATGTTTTCTGTCTCAATTCTAACCTTAGTCAGACCTGATTTTTCGACGTGACTACGCAACTTTTTCGATAAGATTTGCACGGTTTGCTCCAATGACGACACTTTAGGAAAAATATGTTTCCGTCAGTAAGCGTTCAATTTAATCAAGAGACACGGCAGTGCCTCTAGCCAAGTACAAAAAAACGATCGTTTTTGTGCGGCCAGCACTACCGTGTATCTTTTCAGATACGAACAAATGCGGTTTTTTAACATACAAAAAAAGCAGCAATAGCAATAAATTTCCAATTTTTTAGCTATAATATTGTTGCCATCATCGACCTGATGAAAATAAAAGAAACAAAATTTAAATTGGTACATCCGATCGCGATATATTAACATCCAAAAATCGCCGTTTTTCGCGCCAATTAAGAAACGTCGTCTTCTTCTTCTTCTTCTTTTTCTTCTTCATGTTCTGGACGAGTGATTGAAACTGATACATTAATGTTATATGATGATATGTATGTACCATAATTACAGTTCATTTACAAATATAATTCGTTTATGAGTCTTTACAGGCCAAATTAAGGCCACCTTATCAGAAATATTTTATAATTAGGCCGAAAAATAGCCAAATCATGGCTATCAATGATTACCAGTATTTGGCTTGTATTTCAGACTGATACACCATTGTTACATAGTAATATGCAACATAATTTAAGAACTGATACAAACATAACACATTTATATACATCCTAAGGTCCAGCTTACGCCAACATTTTATAAATAAAAGACAATAAGGCCAAAGAATAGCCGAATTATAATTATCTAATATGGCAAAACTTTTGCTTTAAACAATCATTATACGACAAATTGTAGCATACAAAAGATTTTAACACCATAATAGCTTATCTATGAGCCTCTTAAGGCATAGTTATGGCCAGTAAGTTAGCAGTACCAGGTAATGAGAGTAAACCATGGCCAAAATACGGCCATCAGTTATTTTGTAATTCATTTATATTAATATGAGTATTATATGATAGTGCTATGTATCTGTGAGCCTGCTATGGCATAATTATGAACAATGTTTTACTACTACGGCCTAGTAAGGGCGAAACAATGCCAAAACATTCCTAAAGTTATTTATGAGAATCTTATAGGAAGCTTATGGGAAGCTTATAGGAAGCTTATACGAAGCTTATGGGCTGCTTCTGGGATGCTTATGGGATGATTATGGAATGTTTATGGGATGCTTATGTGATGCTTATAGGATGTTTATGGGATGCTTATGGGATGCTTATGAAATGCTTATGGGATACTTATGGGAAGTTTATAGGATACTTATAGGATACTTATGAGAACGTTATGGAAAGCTTATGGGAAGCTTATTGGATACGTATAAGATACTTATGGGATGATTATGAGATGCTTGTAGGAAGCTTGGGAATTTTTTTATTTATGGGATGTTATTAATGGATGATATTAATTATGGATGCTTATGGGATGCTTCTGGGATGCTTATGGGATGCTTATGGGATACTTATGGGAAGCTTATGGGATGCTTATGGGATGCTAATGGGATACTGATGGGATACTCATGAGAAGCTTATGGAGTACATATGGGATACTTATAGCATACTTTTAGGTTGCTTATGGGATACTTACGGAAAGCTCATGGGACACTTATGGAAAGCTTATGGGAAGCTTATGGGAACGTTATAGAAAGCTTATGGGAAGCTTATGGGATACTTACAAAATGCTTATAGGATAACTATGGGAAGGTTATGGAAAGCTTAAGGGATACTTACGGGATGCTTAACGGACGCTTAAGGGATGCTTATGGAAAAGTTATGGAAAGTTTATGAAAGCTTATGGGATACTTATGAGATACTTATGGGACGCTTATGGGATAGTTATGGGATGCTTATGGGATGCTTATGGGATTCTTATAAGATACTGATGGGATACTTATGGGAAGCTTACGAAATACATATAGGATACTTATGAGAAGCTTATGGGATTCTTATGGGATGCTTATGGGAACGTTATGGAAAGCTTATAGAATACTTATGAGATACTTGTGGGATGCTGATAAATAGCTTATGCTATACTAAAGAAATACGTATGGGATACTTATGGATTAGTAATGGGATGTTTATGGGATACTTATGGAAAGCTTATGAGATTTTTATGAGGTGCTTATGCGATCGTTATGGAATGCTTATGGGAAGTTTATGGGATGTTTATGGGATTCTTATAGGATTCCGATGGGATACTAATAAGAAGCTTATGGGATGCTTATTGGAAGCTTATAGGATACTCATGGGATGCTAATGAGATGCTTATGGAACGTTATAAAAAGCTACCGGGATGCTTATGGAATACTTACGGGATACTTATAGGATGCGTATGGCATGTTTACGGGAAGCTTGTGGGATGTTGATAGGATACTATGGGATTGTTATGAGATGCTTTTGAGATGGTTATGAGATATTTATTAGGTGCTTATGGAATGCGTATGCAGTGTCTATGAGATGTTTAATGAATAATTATGAGATGTTGATAGCAAGCACATGGGAAGCTGATGCGACGATGGTTGAATCCAATGAACTTATAATCAATGTATTGACAGTTTTTCGAATGTATATGAGACCTCGAAATAAATGAATGATAAATACATCATTCTTTTATAAGTCAAAAAATAAACTGATATAAAACATTAAAATTTAGATAAACTCAAAAGTATAGGCCAAGTACAAAAAATCAAAAATAATGATGTCTAAAACATATTCAACATTCTGAATTAAAATATTTAATCTAAAGTAAAATCTTATTTTAATTCAAACTTCATTTAAGTTAAATTTGAAAACAATCTTCAAAATTTAAAAAAATGAAAATCATATTAGTATAACTAATCACTAAAATTTTTCTTAATATAAGGTATTGATATGAATAAATATGGTCAAGTACATTCGCCAATTTTATTTGAAAAATCTGCAACTTGGGGAGCAAATCTACAATAAAACCTAATTTATTAACTAACATGGTTAAGTACATTAGCTAGCTTTAGACCTTAAAATAAGAGAAAACTGAACTCCAAAATTATGAAACTAAAACATAACAAACATATGTAACAAAAAATTATGAACATGTAAAAATAAGGTGTTGTTAGTTTCGTTAGTTTTGTTAATTTTGTTTATCTTGCTAGTTATACAGTTATACATATTTCTTAGTTTCAATAGTTCTGATAGTTTCGTTAGTTTTGATGAAAAATAAAAAACTTGGCGTGATCCATATTTACTTAAATTAAGTATTAACCTCTACAACATATATAATGTAACATATAAACGATTATGGTTCGCGCTAAGTTTCTCATTTTTCATCGAAAATAACAGAACTATCGGAACTAATGAATCTAAGAAGTATGTATGACTGTATAACTAGCAAGATTAACAAGATTAACAAAACTAACGAAACTAACAAAACCTTATTATTGCATGTTTATGTTTTTTTGTTACATATTTTTGTTAGGTTATAGTTTCATAATTTTGGAGTTTAATTTTCCCTTATTTTCAGGTCTAAAGCTAGCTAATGTACTTAACCATGTTAGTTAATTAATAAGGTTTTATTGTAGATTCAATTCCCAAATTGCAGATTTTTCAAATAAAATCAGCGAATGTACTTGACCATATTTAGTGATATCAATACCTTATATTAAGAAAAATTTTAGTGATTAGTTATACTAATATGTTTTTCATTTTTTTAAATTTTGAAGACTGTTTTCATATTTAGCTTAAAAGAAGTTTGAATTAAAATAAGATTTTACTTTAGATTAAATATTAGAATTCACAAAGTTGAAAATGTTTTAGACATCATTATTTTTGATTTTTTAGATTTATGTTATTCAAAGATTTTCTTTTATCGAAATGTTTGAAACCAATAATTAAGATATCAGCATCTTTTATTGGCAGAAGTAAGTTGCATGAGCTTACTACCTCTTCTGCAAAAAGGTTATATTACCTTCTTTTACAGATAGAACTTATCTTATGCAAGTACTATTTTGAAAAGAAAGAAAATCTTTTATTTATTGAAGTTTTATTAATTAAGATACTTAACTCACTGTTTATTGTAAGGAAAATGAGAGCAGATAAAATTGATGAATTTGACTGAACGGTTGGACCTCAATGACAAGACGACTAAGTGCAGCGGAGATTGAGTGCTGAAGTTGAACCAATTCAGATGTATATATATAAGTTGACGACGTTTGACCTTAATAACAAAACGACTAAATGCAGCGGAGATTTGACACTGTGCAACGGAAACTGAGTGCTGAAGATGAACCGCTTCCACACGATATAGTAGATCGGTTATGTGAAATAAATTGTCGAACTATTATGATTTTATATTTTTAAGTTTTTATTAACTAAATTTGATAATTTTACAAGTCCTTGCACGACTTTATCAACTTTACACAAAGGAAGACAAACTGACAGAACGAACTAATGAGACCGAATTTTGAACTGGAACTGAGATATTCTCCTATATACACATGGGATTTTATACTTTAATCTCCTACGAATTTGTCCTTTCTAATTAGATATGATCATTAATTTTGAGCGCGAGAACGTCTTCCGAATTTCCATTTTCACGGAAGCGCGCTTCTAAGATGACCTTGCGTCATACGCGCGAAGACATAATCGGCTGTTTCACATTAGATGTTCTTGATCTTTGGCTGTCGAATATTAGAGTGATTTTTTTGTTATGAAATGGAATGCTAAGATCATTTCGTCAATTTTATGACTGGTTTTTCTCAATTTTTATGGGAAAACCATGTAATAATTTCACAAATATTTTTATAGTTTTAGCCTTGTTTTTATTTGTCAAATGTTGACTAATATAGATGGAATTCACGCATTCCATCACAATATTATATAAAATTGATTAACGCGTGTTAAAGCTTGATTGATTTTTGATTATTTTGGTCAATATTTCTGTATTTTTGAATCAGTGTCATTTTTATATACTATGTCTCGTAACAGTGCAATATCTGGCTAACCGTATACATGTTTTTATTGCTGTAATTCTTTTTTTTAGTTTATTGCGCGAAATACTATATTCAACATTTATTTATATATGTTTATATTCTATTTATACATATTATTCTCGATCGTTAGATTATTCATGAATTTTTGGTTTTTGTTACTATTTGGTTATTCCTTATTGAATCATAGTTTCTCTTAGCCAGATTAATAGATTTGTGGTGCCCACATATAACTCTATTTACTTATATATATTGTCGATAATTTAAATTGATTGTTACTTTTGATATTAATTTATTTTATTTGACAACTATTGTGATTAATTAATTCCAAGTTTTATACCAATTTTAATAGTCAAAGAGTAATGTTTGTTTGCACTCACATACAAACTTTATTTATCTATATATGTTGTTACCTAAATAGTGCTATTGTCATTTAATAATATTTAAATTTATCTATATATTGTTTCGTTTTCGATATCATATCTTTTTTATAATTAAATTTTATAATTAAATATCGAGTACATATTTGTTTTTTTTGGCCAAATTATATTGATGATTTGCTCGTTTATTGTTTTTACACGGGTAGCATTTTCATTCATTATTGAACTTTATATAAATATACTTACATTATATTTATATGTTCATTATTAAATTGTTAATTTCTAAGTCAATACCTTATAGTTAATATTGTGCACCCAATTATAGAATCGATTTATTCTTGTTTCTATTGTCGTGATCTAAATTGTCACAGTTCTATGGTTATTTATTTATATTTATGATACACTTACATATTGTTTATCGTCTTTATTTATATTTATCTATTTACATTTTACGATTCATTTACACATTGTACATTTTCGATATAGAATCTTTTATTTACAAGTACAAAGATTTAATGAAATAAATAAATTAAAATATCTATTATAAATTTCCTCTTAATACTTAATCTTTAACAATTTCGTTATCATCAAAAACGTATAGAAATAACTGAAGTAAATGTTGCCAAGTACGAAAAGACTATAATGAAAGACTCAATCATAGGATTGTTCATTCTCAAAAATATATTAACTATATTAGCTTTTTTCAGTTTACTTAGTTTTCTTAGTTTTCTTAATTTTCTTAGTCTAATAATTATGGAATTGTAAAATCCTTGGCAGTGAGCATTAATTAGTCACTGCCAAGTATTTTAAGTGACTAATTAATTCCAAGTTTTATACCAATTTTAATAGTCAAAGAGTAATGTTTGTTTGCACTCACATACAAACTTTATTTATCTATATATGTTGTTACCTAAATAGTGCTATTGTCATTTAATAATATTT
>JABFPJ010005164.1:0-12574 GCA_022817425.1 Gryon sp. ZL-2020
ATGATTTTAATTATATGATTTGTTAGTCGACTTGTATTAATCAACTATTTTTCGCACTTTTATATAAAAAATATAGGAAAGCAAATTCCAATAACGTAAATGTGTAAATGTTCAATTGACAAGCCTAAATTATACTAATTGTATTACAGAAAATCCTCATCAAATTTTCTATCTACAAAAAACTTTAAATAGTTAACAAATTAAAGTAAATAAAGCAATGTAACGAAATAATGTAAATAAAGCAATAGAAATGAAGCAAAATCATAACTTATTAAAAAATATTATAACTTTTTTATAAATATAGATATAATACCATTAATTAAATTACTCTTCGCACAATAAATAAATACTCAATTATAAAACAGAACGACTTTTACAAATGAAACTACAAAGCGTATTTTAATGCTATGAATCGAAATATATACACATATGAGGCTTTATACGTATTCATAATGTGCATGTATGTGTGTATTGTATAATATACACATATTCATATTCTTATTTGATGAATTCATAAAAAACACATTATTGATATACAGCACTTCAATTAATATGGTATGATTTATTTCGGGTTTAATTCATATGATTATAAATAATATTATTAGGATTAATTTACTTTAACAACAGCATAATAATATTTAATATAATAATAATATTAAATACTTTTCTGTATATTCCTCTGAAGGTCGGCATATTTGCATGGGTCCATGTTCAAAGGATTTTTTAAATTTTTGATCACATATGACACGTATGTGGAAAAGTATTCAATAGTGCAGTTGCACTTACGCAAAATAGAAATACGAATACACGATTGACTAAGAAATGACCCACACACACAAATCATATGTAATATTGAATTATTGATTATTTTTTTAAATATATTTACTTCAAACAACATTGATTTTGTCAATATTTATTTTGTCACATTTACTGTGTGTATAGTTTCAAAGTATACAACATATGGTAAGCAAAATAATGTAATCAAAACAAATAAAAGTACACGAAGTACAAATAGTTGTTTTCACTATCTAGATAGGCAATTTGATTATCGATTATTCAGAGTGTAATAAATATCAAGTTTCCTCTGAAACTGTCAAACAATTTAACATTCGCAATAACCCTTAAAAGACGAAGAATTTGTCGAGACATTGAGACAGCGATAGTTCGCAGTCGCGAAATGTGTATTTTCATCGAAGGTGTACTTAGGATATGCGCAAAACTGTCGTATATAACGAGTAGCCCGTGGCACGATGACGCACGCGTACCAGATAGCGTCTGCTTATCGTTGGATAATATCAGCAGTCGGCAGTTCGCTCCACATTTTCAGCGGCGAAATTGCATAAGATTGAACGATAGTTCGCACGAGAGCCGAACCAATGTGTGGCGCAAGTTTCAGTGCTCCGGGGCGAAGGCGTCCCGAGTGAGAATTTGTAGAATTATTGCTCAGAGAACACTGTATACATCTTGTAATGCGAATCGCGTGCCGCATGCCATTCGCGGGAATCCGGTTCTATCCTTTTGCTTTTACAACCCCCGAATCCAGAATAAACTGCATCTCTTTTTTGTCACTCCTTCTCTCTTTCTAAATCTTTTTCCTCTCTATTTTGCTCTTTCATTTTTTTTCCTCACTGAATTTTCTCGTCCTTCTTCTTCTCATATTTCTTCAAATTCTTTTCTCTGATTTTTTCGATTCTTTTTTGTACACTCAACACAAGCAGAACTGCCTTTAGGAGGAAAAAAGTTATCTTCGATATTTTTAATGAGTCCCGTCGCTTGACCAGGAAGACTTACGTGCTTGTTAAACCGTTAAGCTCACTTGAGATAACGTTTATCCGGCTTGTAACACTTTATGTACTTAGGAAAAGACTATTCAATAACGAAAGCGAGGCTCTGCATGTGAAAGATTCCGGATTACTCAGGCGAAATTTTATTAGACTTCATTTGAAATTAGCCTGCGTTGCTGTACTGCAGGTAATCAAGATGGGCGGAGAATAGAAATTTATAAGTTGATATTTCACGCTGTCGACGAAACTAGATTATCGTAAGATTTGCACTAGTTATGGAGCAAATCGGCAGAGAGGGAGAACACAGTCTACGAATGAGAGTTGATTAATTCAATCCTACCTTACCATACCCAAACCTTCTTTAATTGATTTTACACGTTTTCTTTATATCTTGACTCCGATTGAGTTTGCCTTTCTGCTTTAAGCAAGGCACTGGAATTAAAAATTAATTGAACCATTCAATGAGCATTTTCATTTGTACAGAGGACAAAAAAAATTTACAATGTCAAGATATACATTTCCATATTGAGTGGTATGAATATCTTTTCGGTTCAATTGGGAGTCAAATTTGAAGTGTAATTTAATCGGTATGAATGAATATTTTAACACTGTTAAGCTTTCACTTAAGTTCTCTCTCTCTCTCTCTCTCTCTCTCTTTCTCTCTCTTTAATTTGTTCTTTCTGAGCTTTTTTTTCTTCTTGCATTCCCAAATATAACGTCCTCGAATACGTTAAGAATAAAGTCCCAGCGGGTACTGAGTAATGTCATCGATAACTTGAATGAATTTAATGTTTATTTCATAAGGCATAATGTAGCGGAGTTCGATTTGACTACAGTTTCTCAGTTAAATTGAATAATCAAGCGATAATGTGCAGTAATATTTGAGTATATTTCTAATCGAGTGAAATCTGATTTTGCATGTTATATCTGCACTCTTGGGTCTATTATGAACTCTGATTGAACTCTATTTTGATAAAGGTGGCAGCACAATCTTATGTAAGCTTTAATGACTACCCCAGTAACGTTTCTGTATGCAGTTTTTTGAAATTACCAAATAAACTATATATTTACTTAATAGTAAATTAATGCTCCTGTTAATAGAATGTGCTTATCTAACCTGTTTAAGTAAATACTACTGAAAAATGATCATTTTGGAGTTTAGTTATACCTAAATTAAGAAAAATATATCCATTTTTTGTAATGTAAATTTATATTAAATCTAGGGTATATAATAGTATAATTAATAAGTATAATTGTTTTAATATAATATATAATCATTTTTTTTCTCGAAAAAAGAGACAAAAGTTAATACGACCTGATGAAAAAACAATGATTTTTAAATATTTTACAAAATGTATTAACTGCAATAAATTGAAATTAGGTTAAATATACTTACATTGATGCTTTCATAATGCTTTGATGTAAAATAAAAATGTGTATACACTGACAATAGATCTTGAATTTTTATTCTTTTTAATAGCATTCTGAATCCATCGGCAAGAAATCATCAATTTTGCTGTGAAAAACAGTAAAAATGAAAGTTATTTTAGTAAACATTTACGTTATTTTCTTCATAAATTATTGTTTTTAACAGTAAAATTTGATGATTTTTTTGCCAATGGATTGAAAATGCTATTAAAAACAGTAATAATTCAATTGAAAATTGTACATTTCCAGGTTTTATAATTGTCAGTGTATAGATGAGTAAATAAAAATAAATAATATATACATACAAAAGTAATAACAATATTAATATAAATAATACTATACATTATGAATAAAACATTATTTACTTTTCCGTTATACAAAGAGAATCTTATTACACATTCTTAAGTAACATTAAACTAATTGAAATTAAATATGCTATATAAATAATATTTAGTTTTTGTAGTATTTTGACAGTTTTATATTACTAGTAATAAATAATAATATAATAATTATAACCAGTGATAAAATTAAATATATATAACTAATATTAAGACTGCAGACAATTCCACTATTTTTACTCATGACAAATTTAACTATGGAGATACTAAATCAATATTTTCGAAGTAACAAAATTAGTGAAGTATATTTCGAAAGCACCTTTCTAGACATTCTAAAATAATTATTATTTGCGATATTGCAAATTATGGAACTGGTGAACTTTACTATTTGGAATAAGATTAGCTAATTATGCACCTACATTACGGCAAATGAATTGAATGTAATGTTAAGCAATCAGCAAAATTTTATTAACATCGACTTATCTTACTGTTAAGATCTCATACATAGTTAAAAATGTTTTGTTCCATTTTATTAAATTCAGTACAAAATTTTCTTCATTAAGTCAGATCAGTGTTAACTTAAGAATATTTTATATTAAATAAAAGATTATTTGTACTGAAATTAACAAAATGAGATACATACTTTTTACAGTGTGAATTCATTTTTTTACACTCAGAGAAAAGTGTCATGAAAATTTACTATGTTTTATAGTAGTTTGGGAATTTTTGCAAAAGAATATAATGTTTACTATGTTTTAAATTGAATTTTACTTTGTACACGTCCGGAAAATTTGCATAAAAGTTACTATACTGCATAACAAACAAGGGACAACAGCGATTTTCTGATATTTTATACTATATTTTCAAGTATATTTATAACATAATGACTCAAACAATATAACAAAGTAAGCTCTTTTTCTCATACAGTATGGTAAAAGTAGCTAGACGAATCAATTTTACAATACTGTATCATAAAATGTATGGCTTTCACATTTACTGTGAGTATTAACTATATAAGACGGCCAAGATGCTTTGGATGATACGTCGACGTTCTAGGTGGCGCACGAGCGGACGCATCAGCTGATAATTCAAGCTAATCAACAGCAGCAATGGACAGTACATAGATGGGTGACCGTTATATTATGAAATATATAATGGTATTAGGGTATAATTTTTAATAACGTAAAAAATATAATAATTTAGAGACAGTATGGTAAACTTTATTATATTTGAATTTTATCCCCACGTTCTTAGACAGTATAGTAAAAATATATCGAGATTGTAAGAATTTTTATCGCAATTTTACCCGACGTGTATTCGTTGAATTTTACTATGTTTTCGTTGAAAATTTCTATGTTTATATTGAAATTTACTCTTAAACATAGTAAAATTTGTACTCTTTTGCAAAAATTCCCAAACTACTATAAAACATAGTAAATTGTCATGACTCTTTTCTCTGGGTGTACCAGTTTTATAATTAATTTGTTTCTTAATCAGATATTAAACTTGAAGTTTTTAATTTTAACATTTGCTAAAATTATGATTCTCATTGTATCAATAACGTTTCAACGTTAGATTTTTCAACATTTGATCGACTTCAATCAACAAACTACATTTCACTGACAGATTCGACATTCATTCAAAATTTCTGCGAAGATGCACAAACGTTCAATCAATTGTATTTTAACAATTGTCCCAACATTAAATTAGCCCTATTTTCAATATGATATCCCATTGAATAACTATTAACGTACTTTAAATCAAACTCAATACGACTTTTGTTTAAAAAAAAATCATCCAAAAGCCATTTTTTTCCAGAATCATTTTGTCCGTTGTCAAATTTTAACGTAATTAGCCATGTGTCATGTAATACGAGCAATATAATGACGCAATCGTAAATTTTAATAAGGTTAGCAGCACGTGACATTATGTACATTATTTTATGATTTCAACATCATCAAGTTGGTGACGATGCTTTTTGATTTGAATTGGAAAATACGCCCCGCTTATTCGGCAAATAACGTTGTTCAATTTACACACAGTCCGTCGGCTCAAAACATCGGCGAAACCAATTGCAACTGCTACGGAATTACAGTGGACATGGTGCAACGGTGCCCGTCGTATCTGTTTTGCCTGACACGAATTTCCTACGACGACAACAACAAGGACTATTAAAGTCACGAGATAGTTTGTCGTCTCGTTTCTTTTGACGTCTTTATAAACGAAAATACATGCCAAAGGCATCCTTAACTTTTAATACCAAACGTCGCTCCTCTGTTTCATCATATCATCAAATTGAGGATTATCGATTGAACATATTTACAGAACCAAAGTTCACCTCCAGCTATGTAATACTTATTATTACAGTTCCATGCACGTACTCGGCATTTTAATGAAACGTATCAATCTAGAATTTAGAAAATTAAACCAAACGTTCAATACATTTTTAATGCAAATGTTTAGATATTTTATTTCAACATGTTTCAATTTAGTTTAGTGAATTATCAGAAAAGCTTTTTTTAATGAATAAATTTACATTAGTAAGTTGATTATATTAGTTGTGAATTAATTATATGTTACACACAAAGAAATTTTCGTTTAATATTTTATATTATGATGTTTATTATATTTTACAATGTTATATTGGACCACTGGATATTACTTGAAGTGTTGTTAGTTTTAATCTACGGTATTGTAATTTTTTATTATACATATTAATTTTTTAAAATTTTTTAATAATTCTTATTATTGCTTCATTATTTTTATTTAATTGTGAAAATAAGTAATTTTTTAAAGTAATTTTGTATTTCTATATCATTGATATAATGCCGCAAACAAATTGTATTGAATTCAATATAGTAATTGAATATACACAACAAAAGTTTTAGAATTTGATGCGAATTGAACCGCCGTCCTCACAATTACGAAGTCACGCGCGTAGCCACTGATCCACTGAAACATAAACAGTGGCTAACGTCGTATTGGAGGTATGACTCCTATTCATTCATTATGTTTTCATACATAAATTTTACTATACTATTTCGTAATAATTTTACTGTCATAAAATAAAAATATATAGAAATTCTATAGGAATTCCTAAACAGTCTAAATATATTTATCAAATTAATACGTATATCCCAGCATTACAATACTTTCTTGTAAATTTAATAAGAACATTTCTTTTAGTGTAAGAATTAAAAGAATATATATAAGAAATCCTATTAAACAATTTAATTTATAATTAATAATTAATTTACAAGTTTTCCCTGTAAATCAGCAAAAAGCGATAGGCAAATACAACACATATATCCAGACATACTTTAGCACAGTAAAGTCAATTCGATCCCAATTTTTATTTGTCTTTCTTTTTCTTTGAGTTCCTCTAAACTTTAAAGAATTATTTTCAACTCAATTTCTTGTAGTATAAACTTTATAAAATACTTATTTTTTTTTTAATTTGAACAACTAAAATTGTTAACGAGAATTTATTCTTGCGTGTCTGTAAAATTATGAGACCAAATAAAAACTACACACAATGCGACGATCACTAACGGGTTATATTTGTATTAAGTGATAAGAGACAGCGGTTATTTACATATGCGGTGTGAATAATATGTCAGATCAAAAGCATACGAGCAGTGTTGAAATTACATTGTGAAAATAAAAGTTACAGAGCAGTTGAAAATAAAGAAATAAAAAAAATAACGTTCATTTATGTATCTACTTTCTTTTATAATGTTTCTATGTCATTCACAATACACGTAGGACAAAGTTCCTATAATTTTTGTAGAATTGTATAGAAAAATTTACTGAACTGTACATTAACTGATGGACAAAATCAAAAAAACATCATAATTTATAGAATGTACAATATACATTAATATACATTAATATACATAATAAAAGTTATTATAGAGTATACAGTAAAAATTACGTTTCAGTATCTGAATTATTTTAGTCAGTGAAAAACTGTTGTGTTTACAAACATGAATTACATATTTATTTTACAATTTTTCCCGAACTGTTTTATAAAAGTTGTTCAATATTCTGAAAAGGCGCCATCTGCATTACGTGAAACTTAAATATAACATTTGCCAGTTGAGTTATGTAGACTGAACTGGCTCGGCTGACAAGATGGCAGACTATCACCTCGGAGACGCGAGTTCGATTCTTCAAAACACGCATTTGTTTGTGAAATGTGTTAGTGAAAAAAAAGCAGGAGTAAAAACTAGCAAGAAAAATAATCATCAAGACAGACATAAATATAAATAAAATGTTTAAAATAAGTAAATATTTGTTTTATTTATTTCATTTTTCAATTTACTGAACTGTTCAGTAATTATTATTGAGTTTATGGTATTGCCCATCAGTTAATGTACAGTTCAGTAAATTCTTCTATATAATTCTACAAAAATTATAAGAACTTTGTTCTACGTGTACAATTCTAAAAATGATTTTACTTTTCATTTACGTTATTTTCCTCTCCTTATTTATTTAGTATTATTATTGGATTTTTTATTTAAATATGTTAAATCTGCAATCAGTACTTATTGGTGCTTCCACATCATATTTATTTATACAACACTCATTATCTTTAGGAACACAAATCTCACATTTAATTTTTAAACAATGCACTTGTTAGCAATATCAACAATTCTTTAATCAAAAACTAATTAATTTTAATCTGCATTTTTGTGTAAAAAAAAGTTAATTCCAATTAATATTAACAACCAAAATGTCTTACTGTCCCAATTCAATTATTCACCTCGTTTGATTCGTTACAACAACGTTCATTGAATATTAACGCAATATCCGCACTTGAATTCTCCAACTTTTTAATAACTATGAAAGAATCCACGTCTGAATTTTTATGCGCTATTATTCATAATTAAAATCTTCGGTCAAATACAACTGTCAAAGTTAAAGATATGGCTGTACGAGGAACAAGTGGTTATGAATGTTACGCGATATTGTTCAAACTGAGGACAATAAAGAAAAAACGAGGACCAACGCCAAAAAAAAGCGAAGAAAAACCGGATAGTATCGAGTTCGTTTTTTATCATAAATTTCATGCCAATAATAGAAATGAATATGAAATATGTCCTGGAAGACCTCTCGCCGGAAGGAGAAATCGGAAAAGGGTTGAAAGAGGAACGGCGTATGTACATAACGAGTGATATAATCTGCGACCGTACATCACGTATCGTGACGACAAGCTCCCCCGTCGTTGCCGAGGATATGTAGAAGAGGGTTGAGAAAGGAGGGATGGCGAAACAAAGGGGTGAAACTACCGTGACGCTTGGATAACTGTAATTAGAAAAAATGCGATATCTTTCGATATCCAAGCGTCGCAATTACGTATTAAATTTGCGCAGGTATAATTGCAACACACTCAGAAAAGAAAAGAGAAGAGATAGAGGAAGAAAGGGAGAGAGCAAGAGAGAGAGAGAGAGAGAGAGAGAGAGGAAAAATCGTAGGGGCGGGAGTTCATGTGAGCTTTAAAGCGTGTTATCAGAATGAAATAAAAATGCGAAACAGTGAACATGATCATTAGCACATATTAATTCGCGAATAGAACTCGATAATATGCATGTATTATTATTTCGTTCATTGCGATGTAATTGGCGTTACGCATCGTTACAAAAGAGATAGATCCTTTTGCGCTTGATCATTATCAACATATTTTAACGCTTCATTATGCTAATCTTGTGCCGTTTTTGCAGTCAAGAGAATTTATTTCTTTTCCCTTCTTTTTGCTTTTATTTTTCTGATGATGATGATTCGCTCAAATGCAGTTCCAAGGACGTTTTATGTTTTATTGCACGGAAATATTTCAGCGACGACTATAAGGAACGTAAATTATTGAGACGCATGTGTAAAAGTGACTTGACGATGACTTATATTAAATATTCACGTTCCAATAATTCTTACGGTTTTTATACTGCGCGAAAAATATTCTTATATTGCAAAAAATTTCTTTTACTGGGGCAACAACGTTGAGAGCATTAATACGTAATATTTTACGTGACGTACGGATTTTATATATCCCGACAATTTTGTTTTCATCTTTTTATACGTATTTTTTAAATAATAACAAGCGAACGTGCAGTTTTTAACGATGACCGAATTTCATTATAGCAAATTTTTTTGTATGTATGTGTGAAACGTATAACGAAGTATATAAAAGAAAAAAAGGAACAATAATTAATCAAAAAAAACTTAAGTTCATCAGTGACGCATCAAACCACACCTCAATTACTTTAAAGGACCGATGTTTTCTTTATTATTGTGCAAACATAATTCAATTATAATGACTAGAAAATAATGGAGGAAAAGTGACGAACACTGTTGATTAAAGGCTTTTAAGTTTAATAGAAATGCGACGAAATATATGAAATGAATTTTAACAAGATATTTATTTGTTTGCTTGTATTATGTTGAAAATATATTTTCATTGTATATTAAAAAGAAATCGTGCATCCATATAACTATATTTCAATTTAAATTTTACCTTTAATGTACTAAAAACATTACTATCGAAATTAATTTTTGTTTGAAAAATAAGAAAGAAAAGAGTACACTTTAGGTCATTTGTACTAGTGTATTTGTATACTCATTTCACAAAGTGAATAATTTTGTATATATACATATTTTTAATATATAATCTCAACACTGAATTAACAGCAGTGTCTTAAAGTTATTATAAGGTTTTAAGTATAAAAAATGAATAAAAAATGATAAATTGTTATTTTGAACATATAACGTAATAGATATAAATTCAGCCGTTTAAAAGGAGAAACGAAATACGACTGGATCGTTGTCGAATATAATAAGTTGTGTGATAAATGTTTAATCTCATTACCGCTTATATTGCAGAAAACATGAAACGTATTAAAGCTTATTACAAAAACATGAAGCGTAAGTAAAGAGGTAACAAAATGAAACTGATAATGCGATACTTGGTAATTACGAAGAGTATTAATTTTAGTTTCGAGCCTTAATAACAACGGCCCTACGTAAAGAACAGTTTGCACAAACGTATAAGAAAAATCGATAATCGATATTCTTGCATATGGCGTTAAACGACGTAGGATAATGTCTAATCTGCCATGATTAAATAAGCTGAATAAAAAAATCCGACCCCTCCCCCCCCCCACCATCATTCTTCAAAAGACATTTTTATTCCTTCATTTTAATTTGCGTTTACGGAAAAGGCTTTCTTTAAGTACTTTATATAAATCGTTCAATTTTGACGATCAAATTGAATTTAATAATATGTCAATTAAATGACCTAAAATTGTGAATTCGACTTCCGGTTAACCGTAATTGAATTTCAATATACGAAGTAAAACGTCCGATGATAAAATAGTACTAATGTACAGATAAAATATGTTTTTCACTGTATGCAACTAAATTAAATATGGTGGATGATGATGAAAAATATAAGCAGGATAATATCCCTTTAATAAAAGTACAATTTCAATAGTAGAAAGAATACATGAGCTGTAATTATTAAAAATCCTCTGATCGATTTTATGATTATTAGATAGTCACAGTGGACGATTCGTATTAATTATAATACTAATTGCACCATGAAATATGTACTCAATGAAAGAGTCGAATGAAATGTGAAATAGTATCTACATATATATCAATATATTTGAAGTAATGGTCCTGAGCATAAGATTATAAAGTGAATCACACGAAAATTAATCGCATTTTGCCTTATTCTAGATATTTTCACTTATTAGAACTTTATTGGGACGAACAGAATCCGTTGGTGGCGTTATAGTAATTGTATACAATTTCCGTACTAATATTATAGCCGCACTTCTACACATCTTCATTTGTTTCAATAAAAAATTAATTAACTTTACGCATAGTAGTTATTTTTATCATTATTTATTTTCATAAATTTACAATTTTCAACACGAAATAGTATATTTTGTACCAAGGGAGAGACAATCGTAAGAGAAAAATAAGTTATGTGCATGCGTAGCGCGCTATACCCTAGTATAGTAAAAATGTTTATGGTGCATTATAATATCTATTAAATCGCGTGATAAAAATAGATCTATCATATAAAAATTTCTTACTACTATAGCATGCCCTACTTTTTTTCATAAAATATAATAATGTTCTACATAGATGTCAAGTTGTCCTCAGATTCATAAATAGCATAGTAATTTTTATTAGAAGTTACAATAATTTTTATTGCACTTTTATTTAGCGTATATGATAGCGGATGTGTGTGACTTTTTAGTTAAATTGAAAACCAGATTGAAAAATGAAAATAAACTAAAGGAACAACGATTTTTTTAATAAAAAGTGAAGGTAAGACAAACATTTGGGAGATCTCGTTTATAACCTTTTAACGTGGTTCGTCGCATTTTATAACAGTACCGGCTGGCCACGATCTAACTTAACGTCGAAACCATTCGCCAAGCCACCAACATGGCATTATCTTTGTAATAAATGCAGGCACAAAACTCTCAAGTGGAGGGAAAAAATTAGAATAACAAATGCGCACTTTTTGCTTCACGAAACTGACTTTCCACTTGTAATTTATTCCACTCTTTTTTACATTAAGCATCGAATTCAAGTTTTCGGACTATATCCGATGCTGACAAAAATGTGGGTCACAAACACTTAACAAATTATGTTGCACAATTATACATTTATTAAGCAATGTTAAGCGAATATCTGCGCTAATTGAATCAGCACCAAACTTTGTTGTTTGTGTCTTTTTCTTCTTCTTCCTTGTCTTCTGTTTTTTGTTTACAGTAGAGCTTGTGAGGAGTCCTGTTTTATTTTCCTTTATACACTGTGCTCTCTAAATTTAAATAAGTGAAATTTCACTTATTTAGAGTGAATATTCACTTTTTGATTGAGTGCAGAGTCTTCCACCCACAATAAGTGAATATTCACTTATTGAAAAAGTCAGAAAAATAACTTATTTAGAAAAAGTGAATTTTAACTTATTAAAAGAGTGAAAAATTATTTATTATTAAAATAATATTCATT
>JABFPJ010005165.1:0-12574 GCA_022817425.1 Gryon sp. ZL-2020
AGGAAAATAGAGAAGAAAGAAAGAATACTCATAGCACATAGGCAATGCTCAGAATAATTTTGTCACTCGAGTCTGATTTGATGAGTGAATCTGTGCGTTAATAATGCAAACGTAAAAGAGAGAACAAAAGTCTTATAGAAGTATTTTTGCGAATGAAATTAAAAAGCTTTTGGTACGAGAGTCGGTATGATCTTCAAAATCAGACTTGTTCGCGTGAATATGGTTGGTCTAATCGGATGTTTGTCTTCAATGAAATTTATTTTCATGTTTAATATATATAATTTTCAATCGAATCCATTTTCATAAAACATTCATCCAGTTCAAAGTAACGAATTTACACTTTCATATGAAACATTTAGAAAATAATTTCAAAGATACGTAAACAAAATTTGTTATCTCATTAAGAAAATGTATGTTTAATAGTATACAAAATACAAAATATTAATTGCCTTAATACATAATTAATACAAAGTCAAAAATGTTTATATGGTATAAAATAATTTGTAATATTAAACATGTTTAAATTATAATTAAATAAGTTTTATTCGAAGGCACAGTCTTGATTGACTATCGCATAAATCCATATAGCATATAGAATTAAAGTATTTATTTTTGATGGATATAGAATGAAGATGCGTACAAAAAGTCATTCAATTGACGAGAACTGTTCGAAACCGCGTTTCGTGAAACTTTCTTGTCCAAAGCAAAAGCTCCGTTGATGCGGTTTTATATATATTATATATATATAAAAAAACCGTAAATCGTTGACTCTATCAAAGTACAGTTCGTATGCAACTTGCATGCATCGTGATGCGACTTAGACAAGAATTGAAAAGAAGAAGAAAAGTAATTTGTAAATCTCCATCCATAGCTTTTATCGCAATCAATTAATACTTATTTTTCATAATGATTTCAGGAACTCTATTTAAGAGCTTCGGGTCTATATAGTTTTCCCGGTCCGCTTTATTATTTAATCATTGTAGTTTTATATTAAAAAAAAAAAAGAAAAAAAGAAAAAAGTTGACTAAACCAGAATTGCATAAAAAGTTATTATATAAACAATAATAATCGTCGTAGTTTTGGAATCGCCGCATAGGAAGCGAATTGAACGCTCGTTCAGTTGCATCCGTGTAATAATTCGTGCAACATTTTATATACGAAATAAAAGATGCAACTGAAAACAACAACAAAAAATAAAATTAACAATTAAAATATAAAAACATAACGGAGAGAGAAAAAGAAACAGTTAATTAGTGAAAAAATTACGACCGGGCATAAGTTGTGCACGTGTCATGTATATTTTTCTTCTTATGTATAATTTTGCGTCGATAAGAGGGTCGAAGGGGGGAAGGGTGGGAGTCACTTTTTTTCTTGAAAAAAAAAGAAAAGCTCAAATCCGCCGCTACGACGCAACTCTAGTTAACAAACAAAGCAATACTTTGTAATTACCGTACCATAAAAAAATTTCAATAATTATAAGCTTGGCTTGTGAGTGGTTGAGTATAAATGATCCAGATGAATGAATGAATGATTGATGACCAAAATGAATTCTAGGGTATGAAAATTAGACATGATAAAGTCTGTGCTTTCGATTGTTTTTGTACATACAAATGTTGACTTAGTTGATTTTTATTTAAGTTTTCTTTAAACTTTTAAAAATGACCGCCACTAAAATGGTCAAAGTCAAGGTCACAGAGTACATACGAGAAAAAAAAGATAAAAAATAAATTTTACAGAGCATTCGAATAAGACATATAAATATATATACAAATACATAAATATATATATTTGTGTCTAAATACGTATTATAATATTGATAGCGATAGCGATCAGAAACCCCCCGTCAAGTATCCTCTAACTGCGACTGTGCTCATTATGAATCACTCGAGGAGAAATCGAAGATTTGTTTAGATACGAGATAATGAAATACAACCAATTCGTTCGTATTGAATTTGGAGCAATGATTGTCAAGTGGTCCATCGACAGAATCAAGTGAGACATTTAATAAATGAAAACACGCGAGCAAATCAATTATTAAATATCATTAAATGTATATTATTTTTTATAACACGTACATAGAAAGTGCCACTTTACAGTACTATTTTTCGTAGGGGAAGTATAAAAAACACATGTTTGTCCCCATAAAAAATTGTACCATAAAGTACCATTACCTCTGTACTTGTTATTACAAAATGTGTATGCAACTCGTGTAAAACTAACAATTGCGACTCGTGCGAGTTGCAATATTCGATAATCGAAAGTCGATAATCATCAACTTTCCACCCTCGTTAAGTAATGTACTATTTCTGGATTTTCCGAGCTCAAGAATTGCTCTGAAATATCAAATATCATATATATACATATATACATGGTCCAATTAGTACTCGCTGAACCACGTGAGCCAATCTTGATTCAAATTTGCGAATGCATGCATTCTTTAAATTGAAATCTCATCATTTCGTACGGAACTTGTACATATATTATTGTCGCATTTATGTACATAATTTTTACACAGCCATATATAACCCGTAGACACACAAGACCCGACTGGTTTATTTTACAAAAAAATAATGAAGTGAAAAAAAATAAATGAAGTTAAAATTAAGAAGAACACAGCCATAAACTAAATCGAATAGATAAATATATATACATGCGCGCACACACACGGATGTATATATGTGTATGTATGTATGTATATTATTACGTAATGATTAAGGAGTAAGGTACATTCTATACTCTTACACGCTAAGTACTCAATAAATATATATATATAAAAACTCCCTGTGTTTGTGAATGTCTGCCCTGATTCCCATCCTCAGAAATCCTGTCAAGTGGCGTCTGATATACCCTCAACTCCCAATCTTCCAGAGATCGTTACGTTGGAATCGTCGTAAAAGAAATTTATTTGTAAATATAATGAAAACACTTTTAAAATGTATGTCATTTTTCAAATAGAGAAATAGAGAAATGAATAATTATATATAAATATATAATTATATCAATGACAAATACTATTAATTGATTTTTTTTAATAATTTAAAAGTTTCTCTTACTTCTAAGTTAGTATTTATCTGGAGTCACGAAGAAGTTGTTCATAGTAAACTTTATGTATTCGATATGGAAGAATGAAATATCTTTTGCGACGAGGCTTACGTTATCAAGTACCTTTACAAACGCGATTGTGATGAAAGTTGTTTTTTCTATTTAAAAAAGAAAATAAAAAGAAAAATGAATTAAATTCATTTAGTAATATAACTAGCAAGTTTTAGTTATTGCATGAGATCTCAATAATAAAAGCCCCATTCCTCACTATCCTATTGCACATCTTCATCATTCATTGGATTCTGATCGATTGAGATAAAAACGATCCATTTGCAGGTACGTTAGTTGAATTTAGCATTTTCAAACATCGCTATATACAATTGTTTTACTTTTTTTTATTAACACTTTTGTAAATACAAAGAATATGGTAATTCAATTTATATACGCATGTGTGTATGAATACATTTTACAAATGTGAATAATATGTGAATGCCTGGATGAGAAAGAATTATTTGTAGGATATACGGAATTTTCATTGTGTGTTTTTAGAGTAAGCACTTTGCCAATTTGAATTATATAGTCAAAGAAATTAAATGTTAGTTTTAAACATTCAAATTCATCCAAAAAATGATTAAATGAAAATTAATATATAAATGACAAAAATGAGATAGTGTTATGAAAAGTATTTTTGTAACTCACAATTGAAAGAATAAACAATTTATTGTTTGTATTAATCCGATTTGTTATAATAAATCAAACGAGAATAAAATTCATTCAATATTATCAATATAAACTTTAAAAGTATTATAAGTATTTTTATTAAAATATATCATTATATCTGTGATGTTGAGGAAAAACCTGTCAAATATATAGGGATTCCACATATACTTAACTGGTTTTTCCTCAACACCACAGATATATTATATAAGTAAATTTGTATATAATTATATATAAATTTGTATATTTTTTTATTTTAACATATCGATTATTGTCATTCTATCAATAATCGAGCCATCTACCTTAAAATACTCATATCCTGGCGTACGAAGGTATCTTGATTCACCTTCATATCCGCACTAAAGTAACCAATCAACCAACCTTAAAATACTCAATATACTAAAAAAAATTATATAACCCCTACGAACGAAATATATCGTAAAATATATAGATCAACAATTATTCTTATTATCGCTTTTATATATATATATATAAATATAAAAGGTATAGAATTACATATATTTTGCAAGTTTCATTCTATATTTTTAAACTCATATATATTCAGACATATTTTCATCCGCAGGGGAAATAACTCCTAAAGACTGATTATTATTAACAAAAGATGAATGTAGAACTCAAATTGTTATAGATTGTGTGCAATAAATATTACTAAAGCTAATTATTTTATTAGCAATTTTAATTGCTTAAAAATCAAAAATTGACTACATTGAATACAAATTTGTATGTAGAAATGTAAAATTGTATGAAAATATGTCATCAGACGTATTATATAAACTAATACAAATTAGTTTCTTATAAAAAAAGGATTAAATGTAAAAAAATGATGAGAATAAATCCGGTTACTTTTTGATAATATCGACGATGCGGTCGAAGAACAACCACCTTCAGGTTTTAAATAAATAGAAAATTATTTTCTTTTTTTTTCTCATGTCTCATTTTCTCATAAAAAACCATAACTTTCCGATTTTGTGTAAAGAAAAACTATTTCTAAAATTTTGTATAAGAAATGACATGAGACAAAAATAAAATAGTATATTACGCAACAAGGGAAACGAATTTCCGATCTCATCTCCCATGTTGCGTACTATATTTTTCGTTACGAGGGAGGGAAAAAAGCCATTTTCCTAAATCTCCCTAGGGAGGAAAAAGGCATTTCCCTCCCCGAGTAACGAAAATGGTTTTTCTTCACTCAACATCTGAAATTGGTTATTCTTCGACCGAAATGTCGAATTATTATTAAATTTTATTAATCATATATATTTACATATAGAGTGTTTAACATTCAAATAATAGTGGTACAATTACTTGTGACTGATCATTTTCTTGTTCTGTATAATATAAAATGTTTTATATTTCTCAACAAACAATATAATTCACTATAATTTGTTTTAATTACAAATTTACACAATTCAGTGACTTAAACAATAATTTCTTACCTAGCTGGTTTTAATATTTATTCTAAACTAATTTCTACTTTGGCTTTAATAAAGATTTTAAATATGTTTTTGGTCAATATTTCAAAATTTATAAAAAATATTAAAAATTTGTTTTCATAATTACTTATATATTTTCCAAAACAGAAAACTTCTACTTTTCTCAAGTTACATTCTTTATATTAAATATTTTGAATATTAAAAAACGAACTTTACTTAAATTATTATATAAGATTTTTAATAATCAATAAAATGTATATGACTTAATTATATAATTATTAAAAGATACGGTAGTGTCTTTAGCAGTCAGCACTACAGTGTCTCATTTCAAGAACAAACAAATGTCACTTTTAAACATGTGACAACAATAAAAAGAACAATAAAATTGCAACTTCTTTTTGATATTATAATGTTGCTAACAATGAACAGAAGAAGATGAGAAAACAATTTTCATATTGGTAGATTCATTTTTTTCGTACAAATTAGGAAATGTCGTCTACCCTTCTTCTTCTTCAATACTTTTTCAATATTTAGACAACTGGCGCGGTCAATATTTTGATTAAAATATGATTATTATATAACAACATATAACATAATTATGCTTCTGTATTTCTATGACCTTGTTGTGGCCTAGTTAAAACCAACTTGTTACGAATACCAGTTAATAAGGCTGCAAAAGTAATTAACAAAATAAACTATAGAAACTCGAAAATTTAATAAAAGTTAAAAGTATTGTCCAAGTTTTTTCGTCACAGGAGGACAGAAACTGCAGTTTATCTTCTCGGCGCGGTTTCGAGAAACAGCAATTCCTATCTCCTGTGATGAAAAACATCGTTCGTAATTAGAGAGATACAAGACAATTGTACGAAATCTAAGTACGAAATGTACTATTTTAATATACTAGTGAATGAGTCGCGCCCGCCGGGCGCAAAGCCTCTGCTTGCCTTTTTGAGTTTGACTGAATTTGTATATACAAAATTTGATTTTGTACATTTGATATTTTATTTTTAATCAATTTTGAATTTTGCGGTACTTTAATTTATTGTATATTTAAAATAATAACTTGTTGCCAACTTCACTGCGTTATATGAAATATAACCATCGCAATTTCAGAGCGAGCTTTACTTTTTAAGAATGGAAAAGCATTGATATCAATTAACCTGTTCAACTACATTAGTGTTAAAATATATTTTCTACAGAAAATATATTTTTTAATATTATGTAAAATATATTATTTTTATATGTATATTAAATCTTATATCATATTCTTCATTCATAATCACTATATCACAGAATATTTTTCTGCAATTGCGCCACTTTTCGAAAAATAATAATGTAGCATTTTCATTTCACATTTTATATCACAATTTAGATTTAATACTACATTTAGAAAATTTTCAAAACTGCATTATTTCCTGAGTATATATAATAGATAAGAAACACTTGTGAAATTACAAACCTGTATAAATTTAGAAATTTAGTTTCTATTATTTTATGTTCTCTTTAACTTATTGTACTTATATTTTATATATTGAACTTATACAAATGAAAACTGTAATCATAATTATATAGTTGCAAAATTTCATATTTTTTGTTTGGCGCAATTACCATAGTTACATGCCCTGTTCGCGGAACTTTAGAATACAGTATGTTATCAAAAAATGGTCATTGGCGCAAATACATATCACCCTCAATAAATATTCTTTCCTCATATTTCAATGAAAAATAAATAAAAAATCTAAATAATGAGAAATAGCATTCGTTATTAATAATAATAGTTTATATTCACATTTTATATTTTATATACATTTTTTTGTACTTGGACAATATTTTTCACTTTTGTATTTTCAAATATTTGAGAGTATGAATGAATTTTTTGTCAGTTAACTTAAAATTAAAAGTAATCCATGTTTCCAAATTGGCAAATTTATGTTTAAGTATGTTGGACTTTTAATATACAGATGCTGACGCAACAATTCCTTTTGGAGGCGGTAGCTCAGTTCTAAAATATTAATCATAATAATTGAATTATTATATTAAGATTATATCGACGCTTCTTACGAAGAACATGCCTTCAAATGATCGTTGAAGAGCATGCCAGTACAGGTTCTTCATGAATAGTATGCCAGTTCAAAATGTTCTGTTGCATTTTTCAGATTATTCCAGACTAAAATTTTTAAATCTGAAATTATCTGACTCTTAAACTGGAGCATATAACATTTTTATCTTAAGAAAATAACTAATTACTAATGTTTTCACTGACAATCAATATAAAGATCAAATTTGCAACAACAAAATGCAAAATAAAATAAATTATATTTCTGATATTTTTATTCTTATCTTGATTTTATTGAACTTTGAAATTTCTGATTTCTTTGAACTCTGAAAAATGAACTGGTATGATGATGCACAATGAACCTCTTCTTCGTAAGAAGTGTCGATATTTTTTCTGAAAATAAAAACTAATTTTAATAGAAGCAAATATGTGCAAACAGTTAGTGATATTTGTAACAGCATTCTATCCAAAGTGAAATAAGGTGTTGAATATGAGCAAGCACAGTCTAATTAAAGATATAATACTGTATTTTCATTATTTTTATTCTTTTTTTACAACAATTACACAACGCTCGCATCTTGTAATCGCGCATTTTTTACAGTATAAGTATATAATCATTATACAAAGTCACAGTATTCAATACTGTACCAACTGTGAACTGTATTATTGTATATACATAATATATAAGAATTATAAATAGGACTTTTTCGGTAACATTGTACAGTAATAGCATAATGATACATTATGCTTAGGTATTAGCAATTGTTAAAAATGACAAAGATGGCCGAGTTACGTTTCGCTTCACTTTCTTTTTTGGAAACAATTCGTATGGGAACCGTCAATTATCAACGATTTATAGTATTTGGTAGTATAAAGTTAAATAAATAAAGTTATACAATGTTTGAATATATGTTTTAGTGAAGGTAAAGTTTTGTGATCGTTTGAAAATAAATTTGTTTAATAAAATTAACAGCATTATATAATTATTTTTCATTATATACATACAGTTATTTAAATATAGTTTTTTAACAGACTTCTTACATATTTTTGATTTTGTTATTTTTAAACATTAATTCCCATAATGAAATCTTTTCGAAATTAGTCTGTAGAGAAATAGTCTAATTGTCATATATTAAGAAAGTCTTAGATTTTAATCAATAATAATTATGACTTATAATATGTTTTAAAGAATTTTAGTTCAAACTTTAACAGACTTTTCGTGATAAAATGTATATATTGTCTCTTGCTTCTTAGTAATACTTCTATTTCTAATAATATTGATTTTGAATTACTAAATGATGTTCTTAAATATATTATTCGTTGCTTTTTACTTCTTTCACAATGTATAAAATACTAGACATTTTCAATACAGTCTAATTTGCAGACAGAATTTTCAATAAAACAATTAACCGGATACACTTTAATTTGTTAAATAAATAAGTTCTACATTGATATGTAGTGAAGCCGTACAAATCATTTTTATAAATAAATTCTTTTAATAAATACATTATATGAAATATTTATAAATATATTAATGAATAATTATATTACAATTAATTGAAATTTTATGTAAGTATATTAATACGTATATTAAATAATTATTCACTATCAAAAGTATATATTAAAATTTTTTAACAAATTTTCGGTATATAGAAATGAATGAAAAAATGATTAAAAAAATGAAAGTAAAAAGTTCAAATAAATATTTAATGTTTAAACATATAAACTACATGGTAGTCTTATTGATTATCTTATATTATTAAATAAGTTAGACGTAAAAGTATGTTACCTGCCTAATGTATATAAAAATGAAATAATGTTAACTCATGTTTAAAAAGAATTATATTCTTTAGAACATAACATTAAAATTAAATTTTAAATCTATTTTGTATATTATTTGAATTTAATTAAATTGATAATTGCATCATTTATCATCATAACATATGTTAAATAAATTGAACATGTCTGCTATCACAGTCTTATAATAGTATAATCGAGACTACGTTTGGCATAGGTTATATAACATTATTTATTTATTATTATAATTTAAAACTATATACTACTTATACTAAATTTAGAAATTATTTATCAATTTCAAAATTATTTAATAATATTTAAAATTTTAACACAATAATTGTATATATTATTCGTGAATTATTTTATTTACCGCCATAACTAAATTGTAATAAATATTATTTATTATACATACAGTGTACAAGTCATAAATCATAAATAATGACATGTGCATTAAAACTGCGAAAAATGCAAAATACAAAAAAGAAAAAACGAAATAACACAACATGATCATGAGTTGCAGTTTAAGTAGAACTGAACACATATAGTTTCTCTGTGAATTTCTCTCGAATCAATCACTCGAAACGATTTTATTATTTTTTTTTTTTTTTACAAATTTACTTTAACACACATACATAAATATATGCTTTTGTTTCATTACAAAATTATCAAATTTAGGGGATTTTTTATATTATTTAATAAAAAGTCACATTACAAATATCATGATTATTTAATATTTCTTATGTAAATACGTATTATTAGTTTAAGGTTTTAAGTTTATTATTTAAGGTTTGCTTGAAACAAAAGCATAATTTTTATAACAAAAGGCAAGTCTTAGATTTTGTTTATATTGGGCACAGTGGGTTTTTACATTTCCGTGTGAATGTACATAGTCAAATTTACTTTTTTACTTACTCTAGCCCCAAAACCCAACTGATACCTTGCACTAAAAATATAATCAATGGTTGCCACGCGACTGACCACCTAATTACATCTAGTACTTGAGCGTAAAAAACATGAGGTCTCTCCCATCTATAAAAATTGTGCAGTTAAGGATAAATATATTACGTTTTGTTATTAATATTTAATCGAAATTTTTATACACTACGTGAGATATTCTTTAAATTGATATATTGAACTATCTTATTTGAAATATTTAAAGTAGATAAATTTTGATTAAATTTAGAATTTTAAAAGGATACGGATTTCTGAACATTTTTTTGAGATCGACTTTTTCTTTACAGTAAGGACAAGTTTGTTTCTTTCCAACAATGCACCATCCCCTTATGCAAAACTCATGAAAAACATGTTCACAAGTCAATTTATAAGTATTTTCAATAACACCTTCCTCATGTTCAGAAACTAAAAGTTTGTTTCCACAAACGGCGCAAACACCTGGCTCTAAGGTTCGTATTGGCATACTTCCAGGTGCATAATACTAAAACATAAATTAGGATTATGCTTTATGTAAACTTTTTTATGCTTTCTATTTTACATTTAAAAATGTATATGTATATATATAACATAATACTTACACCAATATGAGATGCCATTTTATCGGCGCAAATTTCTGCAAGATCCCGACCCAAAACTCCATAATATAATCCATATATAACAAACAAAAGACCGCAATCCATCCACGTTTGAGGTCTTTGATCAAAAACCAAATTTAGCCCGAGTAATGCAGCTAACATAATAATGTATCCTATAATTCCTAAGACGTAACTTAGTTTATAAATAAAATAAAACCATTTGTACACTAATCTGAAATATAATAATAGTAATTAATTATAATACATTTTTACTGTAAAATACGTGATTTTTAAATAAAAGTAATCAAAAAAAGAAAAACATAATTTATTTCATACCTTGGAGTAGTACGCTGAATTGGTTTTTGCAGAGCTTTTCTAACAACCAAACCAGTAACGCATGAAAATAGCAACCACGTAAATATAAATCTCCACCATAAATTTTTAGTTGCTAAACCAATTGGCAGTAACCACATAGCTACTAATGACACAAACTAAAAATAAAATGTACGCATCTTAACCATTTAATTATTTAAATCAATAGAATTAGTCAATTAAAATTATAATAATAAATGAAAACAATTAATTGTAATAGCTTTGTAATAATCTTATTTCTATTTTTTAATTAATAAGCAATTAATTAGTACTAATTATATGGCGTTTTATATGTAGGTTTGTATTTAAAATATAAATGAATTACTGATATTGTTATTTAATAGTTATTTGAAAGCAAGACTTATATCTTTAATGTTTTATTGAAGTACAACAATATTGATTTTTGTATTGTACTGCAAGTAAAATTCAATTCAATTTTTACTAAGATTTTACGTTATTATAATACATTAGTCTGTTTTACTTTTATTTAAAGGAACTTAAATAATAAATGTTATTTTACCTGGTAAGATCTGAAATGCCTCTTCTTCCATTCTATAAGAATGATTTGGCAAATTATTACAGTTACTAATAAAATAAAAAATATTTCTGCATGCATGGATTCATGTCCAGCATGCGTATAGGCATGACCAGCATGTATGGATTCATGTCCAGCATGTATATTGTGTTCCACCCTGGAAAATATCATCATATTAACATCACATATATTTTTATTGTTGACTTAAAATATAAAATAATGTTGTTCTTAAATTATCGAAATAGTTTTTATTCTTAAACGTAAATTGTGTGTATTATATTTTAACTATACAAAGTTTCTATTCAAAAACAATAAAAAAAATATTTAAAAATAATCAATCAACGTTTAATAAGTAATGACAGAATACTTGCATCCATTTTTCTTCCTGTGTTAATTCACTCTGAAATAATACAAATTAGGTTAATAAACAAATAATAAAACATTATACATTGTTTTAAGATCATTAATCAAAACATTTAAAAATATATATAATCACAGTATGTTTGTATTTTAAACTGCAACACTGTCATTGTCAACGATAAATGAATGTTTAGCTTTTTTTGATAGGTTATAATTTCTTCTTACTTAAAATAAAGTGATAATGGAAAAAAATGACTTTTTTATATTAACAAACCTCATTTTTTGTATTAGCATCCTCCATTTTATACACTTGTTTAATGTAATTGTATAAAAAATATGATTCTATAAATGAATCTCATAACACACTGATGCGCATCATGCGGTACATTTTTGTTAACATGTGGTCATAAACTCTTAGTCCAATGAGAAAAAGCGAATCCGAAATATGTCATGTAACGTAAGCAGTAAGCGTATTTCACAGAATGTCAAAGCAGTGTCATCTACAATACAACGTTAAGGTGATTCTTAAGATCTGCTACACCGGAATTAGTGTCTTTTTATTTTTAAATTGTTTAATAATGTATAAAGAATTAAAACATATACTGTTTCATTCTTTAGTTCTGGGAGAATTATATGATCGAAGAAAAAATACTTTTTTAAGTAAACTTTTGGCTCCACAACTTCCCCCGTTTTGTTTACAAATTAAAGAAAA
>JABFPJ010005166.1:0-12573 GCA_022817425.1 Gryon sp. ZL-2020
TCTGTTTGTCTGTCTGTTTGTCTGTCTGTTTGTCTGTCTGTTTGTCTGTCTGTTTGTCTGTCTGTTTGTCTGTCTGTTTGTCTGTCTGAAAAAGCCATTTTCCTAAATCTCCCTAGGGAGGAAAATGGCATTTCTCTCAAATATATTCCCAATAAAGACCATGTTTGTCAAGTTTTTTTCTGGTTCAGGTGTCCTTATTCAAGCCAAATATGTTGCTTTTAAGGCCAAGTGTGGTCTGAAAAAGGACCATATTTGTCAAGCTTTTTTCTATTTCGGGTGTCCTTATTAAAGCCAAATGTGGTCACAAGGACGTGAAATATAGCCCCAATGAGGCCAAATATGGTTCCAATAAGGTATCCTGATTATCGAAAGCGGCTATTATGTCACGGGAGCCATTGATATGGATAACGTGGGTTGTCCTCCGGGCGCTGACCAGGTAACCATGTCGTAGCCATACCTTGATTCTTAATAGTCGTTATACACGTGTTTTGTCCAAATTTAAAAATAGTATCTCGGGTGGAACTAGAGATTTAGTTAGGAGTCATATACGGTTTTAGCCGGGACTTTAGCTAGTAAACAATAAACTTTTTTTCATTTTGTATTGCAAATTCTTAAAAGAGAACCTAAAAACTATAAATATACAAAAAATCAAGTCGATTGATTGAAAATTGGCGAAAATAGCTATTTTGATTGTCAGTCCCCTTAAGAAACGTCGTTTCTTCATCTTCTTCTTCTTATTTATCTTCAGTGTCCTGACGAGTAATTGAGACTAATACATTATTGTTATATGATAATATGTAACATAATAACAGTTCTAATACAAATATAATACATTAATGAACCTCTTCAGGCCCGGTTGAGGCCACCTTATCAAAAATATTAGATAATTAGGACAAAAAATGGCCAAGTCATGGCTAACAATAATGATGAGTACTTTGCTTGTATTTCAGATTGATCATCGTTACATAGTAATATGAAACATAATTACGGTTCTGATACACGTACATGTTGCACACACAATTATTAACACCACATAAGATGAGCACAACAATTATAGACACCGATGTATTCGAACACACATTGAGGGCGCACAAAAATCAACACCACATCAGATGAGCACAACAATTATAAACACCGATGTATTTGTACACTAACACGAATAATTTTTGTACATATTTGTATACGAATGTAAAAAATAAAATTTCACTTTCTTTCCTACAATGTTGTTACCATCTTCGATCTGAAGATCAATAAAAAAAAAGAAACTTGAAATTTCAATCATCCGTTCGCAAGATATTAACACCTAAAAATCAGCGTTTTTCGGGCAAATTAAAGACTGTCGTTCATCTTTTTCTTCTTCTTTTTCATGTTCAGTGTCCGGAGCAAGTGTGACTGATACATTAATGTTACATTATAATATGAAACATTATTAGAGATCTAATACAAATATAATGCATTTATGAACTTCTTCAGGCCCAATTGAGGCCACCTTATCAGAAATAGTAGATAATAAGGCCAAAAAATGGCCAAATTATCCCTAGTGGAAAAAGCAGTCTGGATGTAGTATGGATGTAATCTGGATACACTTTGCCAGACTATATCCAGACTAATTTTTCCACGCGGGATGGTTATCAAACATAGTTAATCTTTCGCTTCCATCAAGTATTATTATAAGACTAGTTGTACCATAATAATAATTCTAACACTATTACAGCTTCTCTATGAGCCTCTTATGGCATAGTAATGGTCAAGTAGTTACTAGTACCAACTACTGAGAGCAAAACATTGCCAAAATAGGGCTCTCATTTTATTTTGCAATTTTATTTATATCAACGCGATTTTATTTATATCAGCGCGATTGTTATTTGATAGTCCACTGTGAGCCTGTTATGATATATGATAGTCTATGAGCCTGTTATTGCATAATTATGGTCTCTTCTTTATAAGCTAGCACTTAGTTAGGCCAAAACTAGGCTTAAGCATTACTAAGTTGAATTATGAGATGCTTATAGGATCCTTATAGGATCCTTATGGGAAGCTTATGAGTAGCCAATATGTAATATCTTTTGTGAAGCTTATGGGATGGCTATGGGATGCTTATGGGAAGTTTATGGGTGTCTTAAGGGAATCTTATGGAATGCTCATAAGATCAGATTCCATCAGCATCCTATTAGCTTTCGATAATTTTTTAATAAGATTCCCCTAAGCTTCACTATGCTTCAATTAAGGTTTTTATAAGCAGTTTTGGGGCTCCAAAACGCTTCCAATAAACCTTAATAACTTTCCATAAGCTCTTCACAAGGGTCCCATCAGCTATACTTACACGGAGGCAAATATTATAATAAAAATTACTATTATTCATTGAGAAAGTGTTGCATACCAGTATTTTTGAACAAATTACTATAAAATATAATAAAAATTATTATATTGTTTTATATATATTGTTTTACATATAATAGTAAATTGTGTAATAAATTCTTACAATTTTCATTATATTTCATAGCAATTTTTTACATATGTTCTATATATTAATAAAATTTATTTTTTGATTTTATTTCTTAACATAAATATTGATAAAGATTATTTGTTAATAAATTTTTTTTATCTAAATTCTGTTTTTCTTGAATTAAAAAAAGCTGGTAGGTCCAGAGAATTGAACCCGAGCCTCCTAATTACTAGTCCATCATCTTGTCTACTCGGCTATTTCCAGGTTTGATGTACAACTCGTATTGGAAAATACACTCATCACTACAACTGGAAGAGTCCTGATCATACATATAAATTTGATACACAAGCCAAAATGGACACAACAATTATAGGCACTGATATATTCGTACACCTACATTAAGGGCACAAAAAGATGAACACCACATCAAACGCCCACAACAATTATGGGCACCAATGTATTCGTACAACTACATTAACGGAACAAAAAGATGAACACCACATCAAACGACCACAACAATTATAGGCACCAAAGTATTCGTACACCTACATTAAGAGCACAAAAAGATAAACACCACATCAAACGCCCACAACAATTATGAGCACCGATGTATTCGTACAAAGACATTGAGGGCACAAAGAAATGAACACCACATAAAACGCCCACAACAATTATGGGCACCAATGTATTCGTACACCTACATTAAGCGCACAAAGAAATGAATACAACATCAAACGCCCACAACAATTATGGGCACCGATGTATCCGTACACCTACATTGAGGTCACGCAAAAATGAACACGACATCAAATGAGCACAACAATTATATTTTATTGTGTATTTATTATAATTGAAATCTCCTCGAGATATGACAATCCGAAGATACGAAAATTTTATGGATTTTTCTTAAGACTTTTTTATGATTTATACCGGGTGTCTCACAAAAAGGTATCTTTTTATGACACCCCCTGTATATATATATATTTTTTTTTTTTGAAAAATTTTGTTTTGAAAAATTTTTTTTGAAAAATTTTTGTTGAAAATATTTTTTTGAAAAATTGTTTTTTGAAAATTGTTTCTTTTTTGTTGACAATTTTTTTTCGACAATTTTTTTTTTTTGAAAAATTGTCTTTGAAAAAATTGTAAATATTTAAAAGTTTAAATTTTTAAATATTCGAATGTCCGAATTTTTTAATTTTTAAATATTTGAATGTTTGAATTTTTTAAATTTTAATTATTCGATTTTTTTTTTGAGAGATATATATAAACCATTGTTCACTATATGAATTATATTTTATAAAGTTAAATAAAAATCTAAGTGAAAAAAGATCCGAAATATTTGAAATTTCATTAAAAATAAAAAAGCGCCAAGTACAAATATTTATTTTTTATTTTGAAAATGTTCTAACAAAAATTAATAGAAAATAAAAATTTATGTAAACATTCTAAAAAAATAATAAAAACTGAAATAAAAAATCCAAGTACTTATTATTAAATTAATTACAAAATAAAAATAGCTATTATGAAATCGCATCAAGTGTTAGTTAAATCAATTCCATTAGCTTTTCTAGTTTCATAAATTTTCTGGTCTTCTCAGATTACTTGGTTCTGTCTGTATTATTCAGAATCTGACAGAGCCAAGTAAATAAATAATTAAAAATGATCTGAGCTTGAAGTTTTCAAATAAAAAAATATTTATGTCCAATTGTACATTTATTTAACGAATTTTTTAAATCTGAATTCTTGTACTTGAAATAATCAATGTACATAAAAATACGTAATAATGTAAAAAAAAGAGTATTTTTACAGTATATAAACCTAAAAAATACAATGGCGCTGAATGCTGATGATTTAATTTTGAACGCTCTATATTCAAAATTATTGCATCGAAACAAAAATTTGGAACATTTTTATCTTATTTTTGCATTTAAAACACGCTTGCAAAATATCTTATACCTATTTTGGGGCATCTTATATGTATGAGAAGTTGGCCTTAACGGGGCCTGAAGATCATTAGTCTCTTCAATCAAGCCTGAAGAAGCACACAACTGCGTTATGTTTGTATCAGAATTGTATTAACTATACTTACTACATAACAATAATGCATCAGTCTGAAATAGAAGCAAAATACCGATCATTAAGAGTTACTTAATTGTACACTGGTCATACAAAAACGCATCACTTTTTTTAGGTAAAAAATTTCCAAATTTTAAAACTTGGCCGGAGACACTACCGTGTCTCTTGATGGCTGTAATTTTTTGAAAAATCCATTAAAAATGATGTTTCTGTTATCAAAATTAAGATAAACTCTACCTTTTTGATACCCACTAAGCAAATTTTGTTTTTGGTAACCTCCTCCTCCCGCGCCCTTCCAAAAAAATAAAATCAAAAATGTGGAAAATGCATCAACTTTATTAGCATTTACCTGCAAAAATTACAGAATAAGCCCATTGATTTTGTTTGAATAAACCCATTTTCACCAGTTGACACAGGTGAAAATGACCAAAATTAGTAAAAAAAACATGTTTCTCTGAATGCTCGTAACTTTGTTTAAAATCAGCGAAAAACACTTTCTTTTTTAGTAAATTGTTCAGAATAAACCAAATTTTTTGATTTTAAAACAAAATCTATTGATTTATTCAGCAATTTTTTCAGGAAAATGCTAATAAAGTTGATGCATTTTTCACATTCTTATTTTTGTTTTTTTGGAGAAGCGCGGGAAGAGGGGGTTAAAAAAAACACAAAGTGCTTAACGGGTATCAAAAGAGGAAGAGTTTATCTTCATTTGAAAAAAAGAATCATCATTTTTCATTGATTTTTCAAAAAGTTTCAGCCATTTGGAATTTAAAATTTTTTACCTAATAAAAGTGATGCGTATGTTTTGTGACCAGTGTATTATATTTGCATTAGATCTGTAATTACGTTACATATTATCATTTACCATTACGTATCAATCTGGACCTTTCATCTGAAAACTGAATACAAAGAAGAACAAAAAGTAGAAAACGACATTTCTTAATTTGCGTGAAAAACGGCGACATTTGATTGTTAATATCTTGCGAATGGATCGAACAATTCAAACTTTGTTGTCTTTATTTCCTTCAAGTTGATTATGGAAACAACTTTATGATAAAAGAATTCCACTTTTATTGTTATTGTTGCTAGTTTTACATATTGAAAATGTGTAAATCCAAATCGTATTTGAAAAGAGACACAGTAGTCCTGCCTGTACAAACGATGCCTCCGTATCTTTTGATATAATAAACTTAATCCAAATGAAAATTTAAAAATTATACCTTTAGCCTTGTCTGCAATTACTTACGGTATTAATTAAATATGAATGTCACCCATTTTTCCAATAGTACATGTCAAATCATATCAGTAGTTTAATTTATACTAAAAGATTATTTTGTATGGATTAGAATAAATTTGAAGCGGAAATTTTGTTCGAGTCAGCAATGCTAAGTTTATGGTAAAAATCTCAAATCTCAAAAACAAATAAATAGTTACCAATTCTTTCTTATATACGGTTATATTTTTACGCTTTAAGTTTGATGTGCTGACGAGAGCCTCTCCCTTATAAGCCATTATTTTCCCAGTTTACACATAGTAATAATATCGAACATAGCAATTATGTTCGATATTAGATTTAATCTTATTTTATCTGAAGAATCCTTTTTTAAAAATTAGACAATTAATATACTCTAACCAATCAGGGATAATTTACAATCTTATACAGTTGGAATATTTGTAAATGCTCTGAGTCATTCCATAGCACCATCGCAAACAAATGTCATTCACACTTTGATAGTGCATCGAAACTAGGAATAAACTTACCTCAACAATGATTCAGCGAACGAGAAACCTGCACCCATTAGTACGATTTCACAAATGATTATATAAATGTATTGCAGACCAACCGTTATATAATAATAATAAAATAATAAATTTATCTTCCACTGGAAAGACGTTTTTATAATTATAAAATTGCTTAAGCAGATAGATTTAGGAGAGTTTTCTATGCTGCATATTGTAAGAAATATTGCGATTGGAAAGAATGACCATGTAACATAAACTATTGTAAGTATAACTAGAAGAAATGAATACCAATTAGCATGTTATTTTAAGTATTTATAACTTCTTGAGTTACAAAGTTGATTTATAAAGAGTTTTCAAATACCATATTCATATATTATAATAGCAATTCATATCAAACTACATCTTAATACAACATTCCATTTTACACTATACATTTCTGTCTGCACGAAATTCTCAAATACTGAAGGGATGTCTTGCACTTTGTCTTTCAAAAAGTTAAAGTCTGTCATTGGGTCACGTCTGTCAAAAGAAATACGGTTGACAGACGTGGCCCAATTTATTTCAACTTTGTAAAAATATCTTATGGTTTCCTAAGAGAAAGTTATGACATCTTACGACTTTCTCTTAGGAAACTTAATGATACATAATACACAAATTATTATCATTAAAAGTATATATCACGATAGATTATTATGAATGAAGATGCATAATAATCTATCGTGTCCTTTTAAAGGTAACGGGAAAATATTTTTTCCATTTGGCTCTAAAATTGATATATTCGATGAAATCGATCTGACAGATCCGTTACTTTGTATAATATTCATGTTAAATTTAATTCGAAATGTAATTTCGCTGAATGCGTAAAAAGTCAGGAAAAAAGTAATTCCATTACGCCATTCAGATACTGCGGTACCGAGAAAGGCATAGATTTAGGACTTATAAAAAAATCCATGTCCTTTTCAAATAAAATCTTATTATTCCCGAGGTCGCAGGATTGCGACAACATGAACCTAGTTTTCTTTAAGTTTAATTCTTCTTCTATCTCCTCTTTTTTCTGTAGGATTATCTTCGCAAAATTTGTGAATAACTTCCAATTCTCCTTTTTAAAAAGTTCCTATTCTGTGATTTCTGCTTTCATTTGCTATCCTAATGTTCTTCTTTCATCCTCGCATACTCTGCAGTATTTTAGTATATGTTCAGTTGCTTCTGTTTCACTGCACATTCATATTTCGTTGGTTTTCAATTGCTTATTGCTTATCAGGCTGTGGAGCGTACTTTTGAAGGTACCATGCCCTGTAATGAACTGTATCTTGTAGTGATCTGGCTCTACCCAATTTGCTAAACATCTCTCTGCGACTTGGAAATATCACAGTTGTTCTCCCTTTATCCGAAATAGTTCACTTTTTCCCATTCCATCATGATTTTTTCATTAATTTGTGCCCAAATTAAAAAAAGTTAATTTTTTTCCAAATCTCTGGATTGTATTTTACTCCTATGTAATTAAATTTTTCAATTTGAAATAGGTTTTTTGTACGCAGATAGTATGCGTAACGCCGTTTCTTCGCTTCTAAATCTAACGGTAATGTACCAGTTACCACTGGCATTTCGTTTTTTGATACAGTTGTGTATGCTTTTGTTGTTGGGATTAACGTTCTTTGAACCTATCACTTGTGTTCTGCTTATGACGTTTATTTTATCCTCCCAAGCTTCTGCAGCGTACGCAAGTATTGGTACGACCAAGCCCTTATAAATCGTTCTGAGTGCAGGACATTTGGGTCCCCAATCTCTTCTTGCTACCCACTTTAACTTGCTGTATACGAGTCCTGCTTTTACTCCGAAGTAGTTAAATATCGTTACTCTCTTCATCACTTCGGATCTTATTTTAATTCTTGGTGAGTATCTGATGTCTAATTTTCGTTTAAGCATCGTCACTACAGACTTTCTTTCAGAGAGCTTCATTTTCTGCTCTTTGTACCATGACTGTGTTATTTCCATTGCTGAATTTTCTTTTTTTTTTTTCTTTCTTTCTAATGCCCACTTCGAGGGCCTTCTTATAAGTAGGACTTGGTCATCAGTAACTCATTTTGCTTAATGAATACTTTTCTTTTCTCGAAGTATTTCTTAATTAAAAGGTATAAATTCCTTGGACAGTCTTTCTGTTGCAGCTCCTTCAGTACCGCTGGCTACTAGACATTGTTAAAAGTTCCCTTTATTTCGAGGAAAATACATGAGACATATTTATCTTCTGTTCCTTCTACTTCTTTCCTGTGCATTATTATGGCATCTTCCGTGCATCCGTTGTTCTAAGGCGGTATTGTTCTTCTGACGCTCTGGGATGATCTATGATGTTTTACATTTTACTCAAGATCATTCTTTCCTGTATTTTCCCATGCACTGGTAGGAGGCATATTGGTCTGTATGATTTCGGGTCACTTACATTTTTGTCTTCAAGAATTAACACCCTACTTAAGACATGAGTTGTATAAGTTCAGTAGGTCTATGGCAACATCTCTGTCAGCTTTCTTTATAATTTCTGCTGTTATATTGTCATGACCAGTTTAATGAATATAACTCTCTTTATATCTAAATGAAAGTAGTATTTTATATTTGATAGCATATTGACAAAAATGAATAGTCTATTAAAAAATGTTTACCTTTTAATTTTCCTTAATAATGTAATAGGACAAATTGTATTGTTGTAAAAAGAATGTTGTAATTAAAAAATCGTTATTTCAATTAATATTACGATAATAACAAAAATATTGACATTTCGAGTTAAAAAAACTTTTTTTAGCTGTACAGTTGTTTTAAGCTGCTCAAAAATTTAAGGGAACAAATTTTACAAATCAAAATATACATACAATATACATACAAATAATATACAAAAGAAGTGAGTAATATAAATGCTAGATCCTATTTAAACTTTGACCCTCCGGTGGTACGGGATTTTTCGAGTACTAAGGGCTGATTTTTGGCACAGATTTTTTTTATCATTCAACACCGATTTCAGACCGGAACTATTTTTCATAGCTTCACCTCTCACTGATATCTTGCTCCTGAGTCTCGCGGGGAATCTACTTTGTGCCATCCTTTTATCCATCTGTGTGCCATCCATATGTGTGCCACTCGCTCACTCAATGTTAAGTGAAATCGCTGACGGTCAGCATTTTAGTCTTGGCAATGACGCAAAATTTTGGACGAACGTAGATAATGCTTTGGCAAAGCGACAAATATAATATTCACATTCACAGTTATTTGGATATGTATGTGATAACTTGTAACGAATTTTTTTCCTTTCCTCCTTCCATCGCAAAATACGCAAGACTACCAGTAGACTAACATATCAATTGCTAAAGTATTTAATATATTACTTTAGCAACTTATATTATTATATATTCTCCATTTTTTCTGACTATTTAATTTTCTTTAGTAAAGTAAGACAAAATTTCGGATATTAGCATCATAAATTAAGGATTTTCTAAAGAACACAAAGAAGTCAAAAATCGATAGACAATCATTAGTAGTTTAGTTCTATACAGCTCTTGATCTTGCATTGTCGCTATTGTATTTGATACTGTTGGAAAATTCTATAATTTAGGTAATTTCTTATGTTTTTCATTTTGTAAATGTAAATTTCTTAATCTAAGGTGTGGTTAAAAAAATGCAATTTGCAATTTTCAGTGAGAAAAAGTAAAAGTACATAACTGAAATATTTACCAGATATTACTCTTATTATCTTATTAATAAATACTATAACCTTGTCACCTATATATAACAAATCATCTTGTTTAAATTTCCGTTGATATATTTCGATTTCAAGGAGTAAATTCCACAACTAAATGTAATTAAGGAAAAAATGCAATTGATATTTATCACTGACATTAAGGTATTATGGTTGTAATAACAACTCCATTGAAATATTTACCAATTATAGTTTAAATGAAAGAAAATTCAATATTATATTCACATGATTTTTTTCAATATTTTTTACCGAGTGAATTCTTAAGATAATGAAATTTGAATGTTTAGATTTTCCTATATCGATGCATTGGTTAGAGTAGCGCCGACAATGTCAATACTCGTCGATACTTTTCCAAAACAAACAACGCTGAATACGACATTGTCGGCGCTACTCTAACCAATTCATCGATATAGAAAAATCTAAACATTTAAATTGAATTATCTTAAAAATTCACTCGCTAAAAAATATTGAAAAAAATCATGTGAATATAATATTGAATTATCTTTCATTTAAATTATAATTGGTAAATATTTCAATGCAGTTATTATTACAGCCATAATACCTTAAATATTAATAAAATTTAAATAAATAGAATTGATGCAATACACTGGTCATAAGAAAGCATCATATCCTTCTTATGTGTTTCGCAGATAAATACATGCAAACAGAAATAAATAACACATAAATAAAAATAAATGATTGAAATTGAACATAGTTCGGCAATAATAGGTCAAAAAAGGCCACATCTAGGCAATGATAACCATAAAAATGTCTTGGCTAGATGTAACCTATTTCACTGAACGAAATTTATAAAGTCGTAAGCAACTAGACTTTTCAATGGTTAGAATAGATATGGTCAAATGTAAATTAATTAAGTATATTAATTAAAAAATAATTTATTATATTTGATTCTAGTAACTCTAAATTTCATAATTAAATAAAAAAAAATATTATTGACTGATAAAATACGTGCAGAAACATGGTTAATTATTACTGCGGGTGGTGAATTGACATAAAGAAGAAGTCTAACATAACAATTTTCAAATACCATCACAGAAAATAACATTTAAAAGCAGGTATGATTTATTATTTTCAAACATACTATGTTTTTAAATTCCAAAATCTAATTCCAAATACCATATTTTACAATTTCCAGAAACTGATTAACTTTAAAAGTTAATAAAAAATTTTCAAAATGGCTATAATGCTAAATTGTATCAGGCAATATTACTTAAAAATAATAAGTAATATATTTTATAATATTTATAAAAGCTATATAGTTTTTTTTCTTTCAAAAATTATTATTATGAACTATTCTACAAAAAATTTATTATTTAATTCTATATTTAAACATAGTTGATTTTTAATATATTTAATTACTATATTATTCATACTCATAAATAATCTATATTTATTATTTTTTTAGCAGAATCGAAGGACCGACCTGAAATTTAATATCAAAATTTTAAGATGTTTAAGCCTGAAATGTGACAAATCTGATAAATTTAAAAATCTGAGTAAAAATCCGATCAAATGTGGATTTCAATTATAAGCATACAAGATTATGAGAACAACAAATATGGCAACATTTCCGGGAAAAGGCAAAAAATCTAAAGTAAAATTTTATTTTAAGGTAAACCTTATTGAAGCAAAATTGGAAAATACACTGGTCGTAGGAAAAAAACGCATCACTTTTTTCATCACAACATTTCCTAATTTTTAAAAGACTGTAACTTTCTTAAAAATCAACGAAAGTTAACGTTCTTTTTAATTAAATGTGAATTCTTCCATTTTCGATATGTGAAACGCAATTTTTGTTACACGTGACATTTTTTTACGTTTTAGCTCTGTAAACATAACCAAAAAAAATGTAAAAAATGGATCAAGTTTAACTACATTTTTCTGCAAAATTCGCCAAATAAAGCTATTAATTTCGCTTAAAAGTCGAGAAATTTGGTTCATTCTGAACAAATTTAAATAAAAGAAAGTTAATTTTGGATGAAATTTAACGAAATTACAATTGATTGAAAAAACATGTTTTTTAATCAATTTTTGACATTTGTAACTAAGAATACTGTATGTTAAATTATATTTATTACTTTTTGTACGAGTTTATGTGTGTTTACGTATGTTTATTTGTTTTTATGTCTTGTCACAAAGAAAATACACATCACTTTTTTTAAATAAAAAATGAGCATTTTTCAAATGGCTGTAACTTATTGAAAAATCAATGAAAAATAACTCTTTTTTTTAATTCATCAATTATTAGATTAACAAGACTTACAAACTTAACAAAACTATCAAAATCTAATTTTTGCATGTTCTTTATAATGTACATATTTCTTTGATTACTTATTTTTGTTAGGTTTTAGAATACTAATTTTAGAGTTTAGTTTTTTATTACATTAAAGTGATGACATGACCACATTTAATGATATCCCCAGTCTGCCACCAAGTTGAATGTTACGTAAATGTTACATTACTAATAAGTCACAAAATAGTATCTGAAAAATCACACATAATATACATGTGCGTCACTATTTCCAACTCAGTGTTACTATAATGT
>JABFPJ010005167.1:0-12572 GCA_022817425.1 Gryon sp. ZL-2020
ATTTTTTTACGATTCGATAGCGAGTCGTCAGCGAGTCGTTTGCGAAGCGTCACCAATTTCGGCATCGCTGACGAATCGCTAGCGAGTCGTCATCGAGTCGTCAGCGAGTCGCATATTTTTAACTGGGAAATACATGACATGAATTGTTGATACACACATAGTGTATGTAATTAATAAATTTAAAAAACTTGTATGTAACATACATGTAATAAACATAAATATAAGTTATACTTGTATTCGACATGCAAATTGCTTATACAGTTTTATGTGATTTACTTTATAAGAAAAATAATTTCTGATAATTATAGTTAAAAAGTAACGAAACTATGGTTGATCATAATTCAGTTAATTTTCATTGAGAATTGAACCAATATTTTTATTTTGGCAAAAAAACTAAAAATGTTTACTAAATACAGTCTAAGAAAGATTATCATTTTATATTAAAAATTACAAAAATTACAGTTGTTTATATTTGAATATTGTACATACTCAACCTGAAACGATATACTACTAAAAATCACTGTGTAGTGAATAAATTTTTAAAAATAATTTTAATAACAAACTTTTTATTAAAGACTGATTAAAAACTAAATATTCAAATACGAATAAAAACCGTTAAAAATATTATTACGAAATGTTTTACCTGCTAATGACACTTTCGTGCGTGCAGGTGATCCTGCAAATTCTTCTAAAATTTCACTTGCTGTACTTCGAATTTCAGTCCAGTCTTTTATTATATCATCGTTTGTTGTGCTGTAAAAAATTGTAATCATTTAATCCATTTTGATTATAAAAGTCCATTTATTGAAACGCGTATCTCAAATCTTCAAAACATTTATGCGCAGCATAAAAAGTATATTGTTCATTTTTGTTATCTACATAAAGATATTCTTTCTATTTTTAGTGTTGAATCTGATGCATTTTTTAAGGATAATTTGAAGGGTGTATGTATATTTTAATATTTTTTGGAATATTCGTGAAATATTGAATATTCCAATAGTCTTAACTTACAAAATAGACATCTAGTGAGTAAAAGAAATAAAATTATTTACTTAGTCGATGTAACAGTGAATCTAATCACATATTTGCCATGAAGAGCTGCTGGTACACAGTGCACTCGACCTCTGGTGTTCATTTTCTTTAACAAGTATTCAGTTAAAGAATTTTCGCCCTTGAGACGAAATACGACCATTCCTAAATGCCGAGTAGCTGGCACTTCGAATCGGGGATCTGCTAAAACTAAAGCTTCAAATTTTTGGGCAAGTCTCACTCCCTATGTAATACAAAAATATTTTTTATTGCAAATATACATTGGAGAGTAATGCATCACTTTATTTGAAATTGCTTATTGATATATTATTTACCTCACGTATATGCTTTTGTAATCCTTTAATTCCAAAATTTCGTATAACAAACCAAAGTTTCAATGATCTAAACCTTTTTGATAAAGGTATTTGCCAGTGCTAAAATATTGCAAACATATATTGGTTTAAAAAATACACATTGAGTGATTTCTAAATTAAAATATGTTACTTTACCATATAATCGATTGCAAGTCCTGCAATTAGAAAAAGTTTACATTAGTATTAGCTGTATTAACGACATTTAACATTTTTTTTTAATATAAAATATATTGAGAGTCAACAAAAATTTTTTCTTATGTTATACCTGTGTTTTCATGTTTTAAATATATAGGGTCCACATTAAAGGTTCTATGAAGATCTTGACTATTTTTCACCCTGAAAAATGTGAATGATTACAAATTTTATTATTAAACATTTGTATAAAAAATATGTATTTCATTAGTAGAGATTCACCAAAATCATCATTTCTTTCCCGAGGGAAAAGAAATCCAAAAGGATATTCAAAACGTACCATTACTGTTATAATTTACTCACCACATAGCTGTGCAATCAAAATGCACCATTAACCATTTACTCGGATTAAATGCAAACGAATTTGCATGTTCGATACCATGAAGCCAGTGTCGAAATTCCGGGCAAACAAAAGCACTGCCGGCGTATGCCGCATCAACGTGCAACCATATTTTATTTTGCTCGCCTTGAAAAAAAATGACAACAAATATTTATATGGATATTAAATAATTATCTGTTTATAGATAATATTACAATATTTCAAAAATTATATAATATTGGATACCACATATTTACCGAATGTATCATAAAACCTATGAATATTAATTAGCATTAAATACTTGGAGTATTTGGAATATAAATGTTGTAAGATGGGATATGTTTTTTAAAGTGTAATTAAGTAATATTGCCACTTACATAAGAGACCAATCTCTTTTAAATTATCGAATGAACAAGCACCCGTTGTACCTAAAGTTGCACAAACCTGCAAAATAATGTAATTTAAAAAAAATAGTATTTAAAATCAAGCAGAATACTTATTAAGCGGTTTATTGAAGTAAAATACAAGTTACAATTTTTATAGAACTTCATTACATTAAATCAGGAATTTTAAGGCAGATATCACTATGAGTAAATGAACATCTTTTTTATGTGTCATTTTATTTTAACTTGCATTCTTTAGTTTAATGAAAAATATGATATGATGAAACTTATTATTTGGTATTATGTTAGTTGGTATTATTTCTGGTGCATTTATTTTATAAATAGAAAATAAATACAGTAGAAAATTAAAAAATAAAAAAAAACTGTTAATAAGAACGTTGATTTGTTTGTATTATATGATTTAATATTATATTTCTATTAATACTATAAATAATAAATAAATATTTTACATATTTGTGTTGCTTATACATTTAAAAGCAAATATGTAAAATACTTATTCATTTATTCTTGTCCTAATGTTATAAATTAATTTATTAATAATATTTGTTTTTCATAATTACGAAGTGTCGTACTTACGAAAAAAGGAACTAATCCTTCTTCTCGATCTAGTTTAATGGTTTCTAATAACTTTTCACCTCTCATACTTAAGTTTTCATCTGATTCAATATACTTCATACGAACTAATCCTATTAATCCAGCTTTTTCAACACTAGAATGTGCCTGAAAGTATGCATATAAGAATAAAATTTTCATTTAAAGAAATTAGAAGAACATATTTTTACTTAAAGAAAATCAAATTTATTAATTAAATACATTTCAGCAACTCTTTTATTTAAAACTGTTATCTGATTCGAAATAAAACAAATTTAGTTTCCCAAAATTAAACGATTTATTTGTAACATAGTGAATATGCGTTTTTTCAAATGTTCAATAATAAAATGACTAAACTTTAATAAATCAAGTATTCAGTTAAGTATTTAAGTTAAGTTAACTTAACTTTAAGTTAGTTAAGAGAATAATTACACATTTTGTAAATTTATAAGTGAGAATCATGAACTTATTTCATTTCATTTGTATGGTTTTATTTCAAGTCTCCATGCTACTGTTTTCATTGTGCAACCCTGCTGAAGGTATAACGGAAATAACAGTCCGATCGACGCCTGTCACAGGCACATTAAATGTCTATCAGAGTCACTTCCGATAGTAACTCTTATCATGCTTAATCCACGCAAATTATATATTGGATAGATGTAATAATGCATAGTTTCATACTTGTTTTATTGTATTTCATAATTAAAGTATTACTTCAGTCTTGAATCATCAATTAAAATAACTGTAAAGTATGTAATATAATCCATAATTAATACTTTTTCTAACCTGATCGGAGCAATAAGCAACAAGTCTCGAATTAATTTCCGCTGGCGAAAAATCGGGTTCCTTCTGTTGGACGGCTTTAATGGCTCTAGTTCTAGCAGCTAAGAGACATATCAGCGTCGCTTCACTAGCTGTAGTTTGTATTACTCCACCACCATTGCCATTAGGTCGATGTAAAAATTCCTCCGGGAGACCGATCATTTCTCCTAACCAATTCATTACGATGGTTTCCAGCTCCGTACAAACGGGGCTTGACGCCTGTAAATTATAAACACTATTTTTCATTTGTGATAATGTTGAAATTATGGTTTTTAATATATCTAAGTGTATATATATATATATATATAAAGTTTTCAGTAATATATTTGACCAACGCAAGTTGTATAAATATTACCACTGAAGATGGTATTTAAGGCATTAATTGTTTGCAACATTTATATCCTGGGTTAATCAAAAGCTCACTGCTTTAGGGAACAAAACAAATATTAATCAAAAAAAGTATGACCGATATTTTCTGCAATAGTGCCTCCGATCGTGACGTCTGTTTTGTTCTTGCGAAAGTTACTGATTAACACATGTATTAATCTTAATTCGAGTATGTCAAAACCACACTCTCTTCATAGATAATGTTCCTTTTACTATATATATCCATATGGAAAAGTCCACTTGTCTTATGTACTGTCTTATTAAATAGCTTCTTTTAAACAAATGTACATTAATTGTTATTGCATTTATAGAAATGTTACTAATTATACTAATATACAAACAATAATTTATACCAACATAAATTTAAATAAACATAGTTGTAAAAGAACTTACTATAGATATTTGAATTTCATTAATTTTCAAAATATTTGGTACATTTAACTATAATGGAAAAATACTGTAATTCAAGAAAAAGAATATACCAAGAAAATGTTACGTTATTTGAATAATATAATTGATTAACATTTTTATTATTAATTAATTTATAATTAATATTGTTTATAAGATAATATATTTACCCAAGTAAATCCTAAACAATTAATGGCGTCTGCTAGCATGTCTGCCAATAAGCTTGCAGGTGAATTGAGAGCTGGAAAATAAGCATGCATATGTGGACTTTGCCAATGTGTAACTCCTGGCATGATGCATCTTTCGATATCTTTGAAGATATTGTCGTAAGGCTCGCCTTCAATAGGAGCCGATGTTGGTAGAATATTTCTGAGATACCCCGGGGACACGTCGGGAAATACTCGACGCTCTCGAATGTTTTCAAGATAATCTGCTACGTAGTCCACCATTTCTTTTCCTAATTTGAAACAATTTCGAAAAAACAATACTTAGTACATTGAAGAAGAACATTGATTTGCTATAAGTCAAATGTAATTAAAAATAAAATATCATCCAGTTAAGAGAAATTGGAACAAAACTTAGCCAGCAAGAGAATTGAAAGAAAATTGATTTTGCTTTAATCGTTTCAGTAACGTAAATTTGTATTTATTTTTTAGCGACTTATTTAATTGTTTCTTTTCACGTTTTCTCACGTGTAATTACTGTCGAGATTAATAAGACTTTCCTTCATTCGATTTGAAATATTTGCTTTTTTGATTCCTTTTGCGTCATATTAAACAAAAATAAACGAATCGCATTATTACTTGCATCCATGTAAAGTGAAATTTTATGAGACATAAAATTTGCAAGAAAACAATATCACTCTAATCACATCCGCATTACTGTTACGATCTTGCATCGCATATAAATTCTACTTTATAAAATCAACTCGGATATTTAAGTCACTGAAATTTTCGTAGGATAAACTTTTCATTGTATTAACATTGATACATTGCAATGAAAATCATGTTATATGAAAACGACACTGTCACTTTATTTTCAATGTGTGATCTGATACATTTTATCTCACATTTCATTCTCAATGTCTTCTATTACACGCAAAATTATACATCAAATTTATTGTATTCTCATTTTATTTTATATTTCATTATGTATTTTTCATCGTGAAGGATAAGCCTTAATAAAATGTGTAGCCTAAATTTTCTTGTGACATATATTACTTATAGAAAACATGTTAAATATATTTTGTAAGTATAACGTAGTTGAAACTGTCAATAAATTTCATTTAACATTTAAGTAAATTAAATTTTATACTAATATTCTAAATTTTATATATTTTTTATTTTATATTATATATTACATATTTTAAAATGTATATTAATCTTTAAAAATAATATTATGGATTATAACACTTTAACAATTTCTTTTATCAGCAACTATGGTAAATTAAAGAAATAAGCTACAAAATCAAAAAATGAGGGAAAAAATGAAGTAACATAAAGAAACTTACCATATTTACGATACTCTTCGAAATTCATGATTGCTAGAACAGAGGATTATTTTCAACAAGTGATGAGCTTCACAAAGAAAATCCAGCTAAATGCAAATCTCAAATAAATAGCTTTCAATAAATGCTCAAGCGTAAATGCTTGTTTTTTGCTGCTTCTCACAACAGCCAAATTTCAAAATTGCGATGTGACCGTTTGACGTGCATTAGTTTGCAATTGAAGTTATTCTTTGTCGTAGAAGTTGAGACTTTTCAGATTCGGGGTTGAAATTCCAACTTGATTTTATTTCTTTTTTACTGATGAAACAACTCGTTGTTTAGGTGGTGTTAATGATGTTAAACTATGGTAATAGTAACTGCGTCTGAATCCGACAATTTGGTCTCAAGCACCATGCGTTGTTGACCTAACAAGCCAACCGATCGTACGACTGCGGATAATTATTTGTACGGATTCACCATCGATCGTTCGGTGTTCTGTCAGTTCGAGCTTATTACGACAGTGTCGTGAGAATGATCGCGGCCTAGAACTAAATACGTTATTCGGTATCTTTTCGCACGATAAGCGATGTTTCGGTAAGTCAAGCATGCGATATGACATTATCGCGACAGAGAGGGTGACCACTTCTTTAGTACTTCTCAAATTGCTTGGATTATTGTTTTCGTGATAATCATTCAAGCACAATATTTTATTGAAAAAGCTGCTGTGAGTTGGTAGTGGGTACACTTTTTCTTCATCATTTTGCACTACAATCTTAAATTCTAATACAGTGCAATTTCATAAGTTAATGAATCTTTATTTATTCATTATGCAAATTTGGCAGCGAGAAGAATAAAGTATATCGTGTGCTTCATAAAATATATTTATTAATTTTAAACATGAGTTACTTTATTAAGGGTTTGGTTAGTACAAATAATAAATAACGATGTTGAAGTAATAGTGAAGTGGTTGATCTAATCTCCTGCATAAGCAAAATTTTGTTGCGTTAAACATTTGCAAAATGGTGGTCACCGAAAAAATTGTTGTGTTACAAGAAAAGAAATGATTAAAGTATTGTAACTTAGTTGCGCAAATTCAAGCAAATTCATTTACATATTTTACTTGACAAGCATTGTAATGTTAGTAAAAAAAAAACAAAAAACAAAATTTACTTAAGGATTTAAAATAAGACACAAAAGTTATAAAACAAATAACAACTTAAAAATAATGAACATTGGTACCAGTGAAATAACTGAATCTGATAACTTTTTTGTATGCCATCGAATATTGTTGCATTTTTTGTAATAATTTTGAAAAAAAATAAAATTAATATCTTAAACTAAAATTAAATTTTAAATAACAATCTCTTATATCGTACTATGTGTTAAATAATATATAAATATTAATAAAATGCTTCAGAGTAGATAAAATTATCATCTGACAAATTGCAATACCAATTTCATGATCTGGCATAATGGGTTGAAGGTTAATTGCACGTAATTTAATTATACATTTTTCTCCAAATCGTAAAGTATGCTTTACAAAACTGATCAGATAATTTTCTTTTTATTAATGAACGAAAAAGTAATATAAGACTTAAAAAAAGAAAAAGACATTTATTAGAAAAGTAATGTAGTATTTACTATTTATATAATTAAAAGTACAATTATAAAATATAGACAATTCTAAAATAGTAGAATGTGAAATATATGATTAAATATTTTTATCAAAAATAGATCAGATTAATATATTCATCTTTATACGCAGTTACATTAGAAATTACTGGAAAAAATGTAAAATCATGTAGGGAAAATCAGTATTTTTACCAGAAAGTTCAGTAACTTTTACAGGAAATACATATTTTTTTTACAAAATGAAATAAACTATAATGTAAAACTCCAAATGGTCAATAAATGTTTGACATTTTCGATTCTGATACACGTTTAACCATACTGATTTTTCTGCAATATTTTACGAAACTTCAATAATATCGAAATATTTTTTAGAGCTGTATTTCTTTAATTAAAATCTTTAATTTATGAAATACGTTAAATAAAACAAACACGCATTTTATTTATAAAGACATATCCATTAAGGATTATTTTGTTTCTGTTCACTTTATGAATTAAACTTTCGTGGTCTCAAATGCGAAAATACTTATTTTATATAAAAATATGAGACTTGTACTTATTATAAAAGAAGATTTTTTGTTCAATATTTTGCTTACTTATATTTCGAATTAAGAAATATTGCGTCATTATTCAATGAAAAATTCAAGGAAAAATAATATCGTATCATCAAATTTATAGTATTTAGTATTATTATTTTGTGACATAAATATGAATAAGTAGAAATAAATTGGAAGAAAAAGCTCAGAATTATTTCTTTCAAAAATGAAAGATAAATTGGCGGAAAACTAATCTCGCTAACATAATTAAATTACATTGAACTTTAGTCTGCGAAGAAAGAAAAAAATAAATGTATTATTTTACCCTAATTATGCAATATTCGATGTCATACGATTTGTGCAACCCAGAAATTTATTTGTTCGACAATAGCTGTATTTTAATACAGCTAATGTCGAACTTTACTTTACTCATACAAATTAGAGTGTATTTTGTGAAATCGGCATTTTTGGTTCGAATAATTTGAATCAACTTTATAAGTTGATTGAAATGATTTAAAAGGTACTAGAAAATATTATTCTAAATATATATTTTTATTAATTAGAAAGTATGTAGTAGATTAATAATACATGAAAATTAATTAATTGTTTAACATTTAAATTGTGTATTTGTTAATCCAAAAAATATATAAAAAACATATACAAATATATTTATAATAAAATATTCGAATGGTTAATGGAAAACGAAAATTTTTTTTTTTTTGCATTTTATTTTTGTTTTCATATGCTGTAATATTGAAATCATTATCACTTGATTTATTAATATACATGGAACTTCAACTTTACGCGGTTTTAACTTTTGGAGACTGAATTTTTTAATCAGTATTCTCAATGAGCTAATTGCATAATAACAACGATTAGCCTTAAAATTAGTTGATCATACAATTACTTTAAACGTTTCTTATTAAATAATGATAAACCTCATTCTATATATTTATAACAAATTGATTATTAATTTTATACGCATAACAATTGTAACAAACATTATACAATTAATTGTAAGCGTAAAAATAAACATGATTCATTTTAATGTTTTTATCGATTAAATAATGCCAAGTTATACAATGCAATATGTAAGAAATCAAAAAAAAATTTCGTCGTAAGAATTACATGTGCAGAAGAAAAGATTATTTTTATTTATTTAATACTTTTTTATCACTTGAATATTTCACGAAAATTTATTTTCAATTTTAATAAAAAAATAATGTAGTAAAAATTATTTTTCTAAAAAATAAAAATGTATTTTTAGTTCTTTTTTAAGTTTGAGCAATGAAAATCTAAATCGCTACTTTAAAACATAAATCGATTGTCTAAAAAATACCTTGATGATTTGTTATTCACTACGACTGTGAGTTTAAAATAAGGGAACAGTCGATAATATTAAAATCGCAGTTCTCCATCGTTTCCATTTCCGACTTTTGTAATTTCCCGCAGCTTTCAAATATAACGATTCTAGATATTATAATTACTATCAATAAAAATTTTTACACCAATAATTCACACAAAATTTCAATTAACTATTTATTTGGTATTTAAATTATTAAGAAAAATTGTATCTACATAATTTATAATAAAAAATAACAATTTAAATTAATTGTTAAGATTATTAATTAAGATTAAGTTAATTAAGATTAATTTTGTATTTAAAATAACGACAACATTTTTCATTGTATTATCATAATATTAAGGCATATTGTTTTTACGTAAGAAAATGTTTTTTATCTTTCTTAATTCAATTAGTTTATTTAAGCTGAGAGTATATTTTATAAAATTATGTTATGATGAAAATAAAATTAGATTAGAAGATTAGAAACTACAAAATTAGAAACATAGGTAAATAACATCATTTAACCAAAATTTTTTTGATTTTTGACGAACCAAAATCCGAATTTCGTTACTTTTCTTAGTTTCTTTCGTAGTGAGTGGAATATTTGTATGTCGGAGTAGATGTTCTGTAGGAAAAAGCTTCTGCTTATCAACATTAAAAATATTTAATGGAAAATAAATATTCTGATCTTAAAGTCTTTCTTCGATATAAAACTTATATATAACTAGTATTTTTTTATAAATATTATCTAAAATCATCACGAACTGACCTAACACAGAACACTTTTCCCTATCTACTGACTAAATTATTTTCTTCTAATTTTCTAAGTAGTCTAATTGTTTATTTAATAATGAATAAAAATTTAAATGTAAAATAACTAAATAACATTTATAATGAAAAATACGTGAAAAACACCAACAATGAACGAGTAATTACTCACAATTGTACAATGTCTTTCTGATAATGGATGGACCTCAAATACTTGGACGGTAGAATATAACTTAAAATTATTTGTATTATACGTTTGAAATGTTTAACAGTTGTTAGTTGATATTTTATGTGATGTAAAGGTATGAGCCCCGCTCAACAAGTGGCGGCTTTTATATACTAAGTTGATTCGTGAATAAGCGCACGCGCCATAAAATCACAGAAGATTCTGATATTTTAAGACTGAAATTATTTAATCATTTCTTTTATTACTACTGTCGCTGATCTATACATTATACTTATAATATTTAATGTTGCTAAAATCCGTTTCTATAAACAAATGCATCAATGTTTAATGATTATCGCTTGTGTGTATTATATATATATCTATATCTGAAGAATTGTCAAAGAAAAATTAGACTAATAATTATAGAATAGTGAACATTAACGCTGGCTTAGAACTATTTTATTGATATTATTACGACTGAATATCCACAGACTTATACTAATTTTTATTGAGATTGAGAAGTAGCGATTTATCCCAAAAGTTGCAAAGTCCATCACTTTGTTTATGGGAATAATTAAAATAAGAAAACAATTTATATGTAAGAAAAGAAGGGGAAGAAATAAAGAAAAGCGATAGTATATTATGTAACAAGGGAGAAAAACAAGCTTTATGTCTCCCGTGTTGCAGACGATACTTTTTTACAAAGGCGTGAAAATAAGTTTTGCTCCCTTTCTCGAGGAAGAAAAATTAAATTTTATGAAAAAAAAAAAAAAAAAAAAAAAATTTTATATGTTTGATTATTTGCATATTTGGCCTGGGCTAAGTTTCCTGTATTTGATGACATTATATTCATACTGTCATTATTATGAAACATAATAATTAATACATCTGAATGAAAATATATTAGGTGAATAATAAAATAGTAAATTTGCTATGTACCATATATGCAACTGCGCTAATGAGTAATCCTAGTTTCATTATCTGTCAATTTAGGTATTGATTAATCTTATTAATCAATGTTTTCCATCGCATTTTGGGCTTTCTATACAATCGCCAAGCTGTTTCAGTAAATTTTCAAACACACATTCAATCATTAAATCAATAAGTATTTGTAATTATGAAATTTGCATTTCAATTGCAAAAATTCTATAATCACGTTAAGAAAAGCCTTATGCATTATTAAATAATCAAGTTAAATGTTAAATATAATGATTCGAGACAATATAAGTGAGACAATATGTGGTATCGCGGTCTGCAGCCATTTTACATTAGTGGTATATCACAACATATTCATATATAGATATATACTAACGGCGTTGAATAATGAAAAACCACATTAACTAATGTGATATTTTCTTAACTTCATTGTACAATTTTGGGCTCAATATAACCAAGAATTCGTAAAATATTATACATTTTTTAATTAAATAATAACTTATCATATTTATAATTATAAATACAATAAATTATAATAGTTATTTAAGTCAAACTGAAATACTTGTAACAAATATCATAATTGTCCATACTTGCATTGATAAGTATGATTTTAAATAACGTTAGTTAATGAAACTACTTCTGCATTTAATTTTTCAATAAGTGTACAAATTTGTCTCTTTTATTTTTCCATCAATTTATGAATTTTGTTTCCAAATTTAAAGTTTAACGAACGTCATGCAATTAAATAATCAAACTAAACAGTATGAAAGTAATTTTGGCATAAGCTTTTGTATTAGTAACTTCAAATTGAAGACATTTTGATAAAATATGGAGTAGTTTTTACTTCAAAAATATATTGATTGAATATAAAACAAATTTTCAAATTCTGAATTTAAAAAATTACTAGTTGAATTGCCAGCTTCGCTAAGAAAACTAACATATAATAAATTACTGTTTAAACAGTAAATGGACTACAGAATTCTCACTAACCGAAAAAATTCTGTTAAAAACTGGTAAATTTAGAGTCTTAACTCAAATTTTGATTGACTTTTCCGCACGCAAAGCAGAATTAATATAAAAATTTATGTTTGAAATTGAAATTTTACTGAAAGTTCAGTAGTACAGGGACAAATGCAAAATTTTGCGACAAATTACTGAACTTTTCAATGAAATATTATTG
>JABFPJ010005168.1:0-12570 GCA_022817425.1 Gryon sp. ZL-2020
ATAATTGATGCTTTGTTATTAGAGTTAGTGGAAGATTTTTGTGATTTTTACATGATTTAACGTACGACGCAATTTGTTGGTGTTTACCTTCATATCTCATACACCATGTTAATCTTAATGGTCCTGTATTGTATACTAATCGAAACCGCCCGTATTGAAATGATATAACCTAATCGGCAATATTGACTTTGGCACTGTGGATCATAATACTGAGAACAAACTAGAATCTTTTTGAGATTAAAAGAGTTCATTTGAAGAAAAAAAGAAAATATATATATCACAAAATTATTTTATTTATTTATGAAAATAACATATTTTTACTTTTAAAACATTTCATATTATTGTAAAAATAATCTTTTACTCCATAAATGATTCATAATTAAAAGATTTTTATTTCATCGTAAATAGATCATTTCTAAGAATGTACATTAAATTTATTTGATATTTTTTACATTTATGAATTTTTAATTGACTAAAGTTGATTTTATTAAATGAAGAAATGAAGTATGTAAACGTGTGGATTAATGAATACAAATCCTGTATTATACTGTCAAATGTTATACAGAATTTGTATTCAAGCTCTAAACATTATTGACCATTTTACTCGATGCATTTCTTAAATAAACATTTAAGCCTTTTCTCACAACTTATTATTCTTTTTCCGGCAGTTAATTGATTGAGGATTATTCATCACACTTCATAAATATCATGTAATCCACGTGTGCATTACCAATATAACAATCATATATTAATTAATCAGTTGGCTACTATACAACTCTGATTCTGAAATTGATTTATTAGCCATCTTGTCACACAACATACGATTTTCCACGAACGTATAAATATTTGCCTAAATGAATAGACTTTGGTATTTTTCCTAAGCTTTACTCTTTTATTAAAATGTAAGATAAAGTAAACATATTGTATAGTAAAAAACATGACTTTTAATATACTTTGAACTGACGACATTTTTATGAAAAAGCTGTGAGTGTAAAATTTAAATAAGTAAACATTTTGAATACCATCGTAGAGATTTTATTATGTATATTATGTATACATATATTATGTATTATATGTTTTATGTTATTATGCCCATTTAAATGTGATGTAAGAAACAAGAACCTTTACAAAAATTTAAATGTAGATTTCATGCGTTCCATCATAGGTAATTCCTGCGCTAATGCAAACTCACTCACGATCGACGTATACAACCGCGCCCTTTTATGTTAACAATAATAAAAATTATATTATAATAGTAAAACTTTAATCTAAGTTTATTTTAACATAAGTTTAATTTTAGTTCCAATTTTGCAGTAAATTAATAAAACTTGTTTGAAAATGAAATATATAATTTAATGTTATTTGACAAGAAAGTTATAACTGATATATTAACTTCAATTTATATATTACTGAGCTAGAAATCACAAAAAATTTTAATGTTAATAAAATGTATTACATGCATATATTAATACTGCAGTATTACATGTATACTGCAATATTTCAGATTAAATTTTAACGTTTTCAACAGGAAAATTTTTCATTTAGATCGGGCGACTCTGTCGCTCTGTTATTAACAATAAAATTTTCTATGATTTTTTACTCAGTTTAAGTCAATGAAATTTACTATGTTACTATGTTAAGTTATTAAATATTTACATTAATATTATAGTGATATTTCTCATTAAAATCTTCATTTTTTATTGAAATTATCTATAGGTGCGATATTAATTTATTTTGATGAAAGTAAATATAATTGGAAATAATGAATTGACACCACTTTTGCGATAAACATGTGGAATGAAACACAAATGAAACTACCATATATGTTATTGGCGATGAATAAAAATGTTGAAAAGTAACAGCTGTCACTTATCGTATATCAAATTCTGATTAACTTGATTCTTTCGTATGTCGGGTCAATCAAATTTAATAACGAATAAAAAAAATGAAAGTAACAAAAGACAAATGTTCCATACCATGCACGTATCAATTATACATGCATGTATTTTACGAATACATGATGAGTCACGTGCGTGAATACTTTCACTGAACTGTATTTCCGAGGGAGGTTCCGAAATTAATTCTTAACAAGACTATATCGCACTTGTATTTAATCGTTTAACTGTCAACGCGTAAACGATGGAAGAATCGATTACATCGATGGAAAAATGGATTACATCGATTTTTCCAATTTGCTGTTAACAATCGAGAGTTGCAATGTAAATAACACCGATTGTACAGATGACGTAAGGATTACATTGAATTATGTAAAAAAAAGAGTTGCTCGAATGTCCCGTGTGCACGTAATTTCGTTTAAATTGCGATAATTGGATGGTGATAAGTCAGCGAAATCAATTTCTTTGATCATTTTCCAAATATACATATAAATTTGCCGATAATTAAATTCGCGCGTGACATTTGAATGCGCAATTTTTTCACATAAAAATAAATCTCGTTGTTTGTCATTCGCCATATCAATCGGACAATCGTTGTTTGCTTCAAAATAAATGAATTTGATGTTCTTTTCTGTTCGTCATATATATCTTGTTAATTTGTTAGTTGGAAAGTGAACTTTCCAACTTTCGCGTTTGAAATTACTCATTAATAGATGATAACTAGAAAGGCACAAAGACGAATCAAAAAATGTCATCGATATTTAAAAGTACTCACGCATTTATAAAGTGCAACATGTCACTGTCTTCCAATGTTATTCTCAAAGACGGAATTGCCATATTATTGCTTATTTATACAAGGTTATGTTCATTTGCGAAATGTCTTGAAAATTATTTTTAGTTGTTGTAGTGTAGCTGTTTAAAATATAATGAAAGATATTTTACAATATTGAGTAAATGAATTTTAGTTGACAAAATCCTGATTTTATTTGGCATTACTGAATATTGAATATAATTAAACGGGATTTTCCAGTGAAAAATGAACATAATTCAAATGATATGTATGAATATTTGATATAGATATAACTATAATATTTATTCATTTAAATTTTATAAGTAGCTAATAAATCCCTAATAGAAATCGATCAGGTCGTAATGTGGATATAACTCAAAGCATTGATATGGACCTGATTGAAGGATTGATAATTTTTAATTAAAATATTTTTTAATTAAAACAAGAAAATCGTAATTATTAAATTTTATAAATAAGTAAACTCTTTTATCCAATGTAATAAAATGAAAAAAAAAAAAATGAAATTACATCGGTAATAAAGATAAATAGAAAAGGTAAAAATTGAAAGAATTAACAACGAAGGACTAATTATTCTAAGGTTGGAGTATTTACTTTTTAATTATAAGACAAAATCATTAAAATTCAATCTTCATCTGTGTTACTGATAATAGCGTTCTTTCTATTGAGTATTATATATTTATTACGCAATGAAAATATATTGCTGATCATAAATCATACATTGTAAAAATTGTAAATTTTTCTTTCCGTATACGAATGTTTTTTACGTATAATGATTTTTTCTTACCTTTCGGTCAATTTAATTTATTACTTTTTCATTATATTTGTTATGACTATTTATGTCAGATTGGAAATTGTCATATGTACCATTAAAAAAAACATATAACTAATCTCTATATGAGTACTGACTACTTAAAATAAGATTGTATTTTGAAGCAAAACTCTTTAAGAGTTAAGTATGTGATCGAAAGCTAATTATGCAATACACTTCGACTATTCTTACGACAGTATCAATTATAAGAATCACATACACTTTAAATAACATGTTATTATATTCTTATTTTTAACAGATTTTTTGAGTTTTTACTGTAAAGATTACATGAATGCTTTCTATTTGGATAATTAGCTTTTTTTAGTTTTTGCTAATTTTGTGTAACATGAATATATTTTCTTTGCATGCTATACGTATGAGTAGACATAGTATTTCTCGAGTAATTTCTTTACAGAATTGTATATTTTTCACATACTATGACGTGATACTTATAACGCGATCATATAATTTCAACTCAAATTTATTTTTCATTTACTATATTTCAAAATAATAAAGACCAATTGCAAAAAGTGTCCTTATGGAAAAAAAACTGTTACATTTAAATAATCATATTTCAAATATTACTTTAGAGTATTAACTTGTTATATACACTGGCTGAAACGAATAAAAGGCTACCTAATCCTAGTCAAGAAATTAACCATTTTCAAACCGTCGTAACTTTTATAATTTTTATTGAAAAAATGCATGAAAGATACAAAAATGTATTATATTTTTCAATTGACCATTACATTGTTTTTTTCATCCAAAATGTACCAATTTTTTTCATTTTATTAAGAAAACAGTAAGTTTCATGAATCCAACAAAAAAGCAGGGGATTATGAGGGCCATTTTGCTATTGCTATTCTCATCCAAAGCCAGTAAGATTCACGGCAAAAATGTTGTTTCGTTTCCATGTGATTTGCAATAGCAAAAACTAAATTTTTGCAAATTTTCCAAACAATATTTTTTAGAGAATATCATAACCTTTCATTTAAAAAAAGAACTTTGATTTTTGATGAAAATTATAAAAGTTACACGGGGATTTGAAAATGGTTAATTTTTTTACTACGATTAGGTGGCCTTATTTTATTTCTGCCAGTGTATAAATAATATGGATAGATTACATTATATGGAAAAAATCAACAGTTAAACTAGTAACTCGACGCATGCAATCATAAAAAACAGAATTAACAATTGTATAACAACTGTATATGTTTTAATTCCTGATATATCATAGTTTTTATTTCATAAAATAACTGCTATAATTTGCTAATGTATATTTATCAAAAGACGAACTTTTATATAATTCACTTACAGTTTTATATATATTAACCACTCAATGCAATATATGAAAAAAGTATTAAATAAAAACAAACGTATCAAATTTTACGGTGATACATCATGTCTTAGGATATAGATTTTGTAACTTATTTTAAATGAGATAAAAGTAATAATATTATATAATAAATCATGCAACATTACCATAGTAAAATGTATTTATTCTTTTATATAAAGAATCTACAATAACATATAAACTTTCTTTTTGTCTAAGTTAGTATAGTAGTTTTTATTGTTTTAACTGTTCTTCTTTTTACATGTCATACATATAAATATAGTGAACGCAGTTTTTTATTCGTTTTTGATGTTTGTTGATGATTTATATTATTATAGTTACATTGTTTCAGAAATAAAACAAGGATGTTAAAGCTTTTTGTTTGATTAAAAACGCTTTAGAATGTATCGTTTTGTAAGATTTACAGTTACAACCGGCAGTGACATCACTTTTCAATTTACGTCAAATGTATTATCGTTGCCAAATTTTGTATCTATATATCGTTAAACGCAATACTTATATCTGGTAAATCTGGATATTACTAGTGAAACGTCGTATACTATTTTCACGTGAAACGCAGGTGTTTAGTAGACGCGTCTGCTCTTATAGACGACACACTTTTTGGCGACAGATCAAAATATATATAAGATCAGGTTCGCGACCTTTCTCTGTCACTTTCCGGGAAATAATCGCGTCTTTTGGAAAACCTTGCCAACTGCGTCAATGAACAAACGCTGCATCACATTTGTGAATACATACGACAACGAAAAACGTAGGGAAACATAATTTACGTTAATACACTTTTTGTTTTATTATTAAGTATAGTCAGATAGTACTACATGCTAGATAGGAAGGTGCAATTTTATCTTATATAAAGTATAAAATGTTTACATGAATTCCAGGTTTTATATAATATACAAAAATAATTAATTATTAATAATAATCATATTACAGTATGATTATTGCATACCACACTCAAAGATTTTTTTAATCTTAATATTAAAATAAACAATTTGCTTAAGACACTTCACAATGAAAAATTGAATTATTGAGTTAACTGATAGCACTTAACTGATAATAAACGTAGCAACTGATACACATCTCAAAAAAAGTAACTTGTGAATGTTTTTATGAAGTTTTAAATACTATTTATAAATTCGGAAGACGTAGATAATAAGTGATTGACACCTTTTATTCTGTCGTAGATATGTAAGACAAAAAATATTGACAGCGGCAACTATTAAAATGCATATTCTAAGTAAATGAAATCAGAAATTTCCAAAGATTTCTACATAATGATTATGATGTAGATATAACAATTACATATTAATACAAACATTATTAACATTAAATGCATTTGAATAAAATAGAATTATGCATTAAACTAATCTACAGCCCTTATTTTAATACACGGAAAATAGGAATTTGCCAATGGAGCAGTTTTACAGAAACTGAGAGAAAAAAATTTAGTCGCATCAACAAAATGCACATTCTTGACCTTTCGATGTTGGCTTAATAATATACTTCTAGTTTTGTAATTACTTTAACATCAAATATTGTTGGCTTAACTCCTTTTTTATCCCATGTAGCGCTCCATTAGCGCACTTTACATGCTAAACGACAACTTTTGTCGTGCTAGATCGTGTCACTTCTTAGTGATTGGTTCACGTGATGGCTCGGTGAATAGTTTGATGCGCTAAAATATGCGCACAGTAGCGTTTTCAGGTTAGCACTTTAGTAAGAGCTTTCCTATTTTCCATGTATGCATCGTAGCATCAGAAAAACGATTAAAATTAATTCAAAATTAGTATTTCACAATTCAATAATTGTGTATATTCCAAAATCCCATTCAAGTGGTAATGCAATCAATTGTTTCCAATTATATTTAATAGTTTTTGGAACTATCTATTGTTTATCGGATACTGGGATATTATCGTCGATAATAATTATTGAGAATTAGTAAAAAAAAACTGTAATAACTTATAATGAAAGATAATCAATTTTTCTTTTTAAAACAGTTATTTCTTTTATTGTAAAACGTATATTATTTTTTTATCATATTTATAATCACTTAGCTAAGAAGTTCAAAAGGTGATACATATTTAAGAATGTAATCAGTACGTTTACCTCATATTTACATCTATATATAATCTAATTGAATCGTGAAATGCAAGTATTAATTTTAAACTGTAATTGCCGATTTATATTATTTCAAGGTGGTTGTAAAAGCTCCAGCTTGTTCTGGTTTTAAGTAGTTATTTAACCACAAAAAACATCTGCATTATTAATCCATTTGAATGATTAACAACAGTATTTCTGCATCAACAAAATGCAATTCTCAAGTTTGACGAAACATTGAAAAAACTGCGTTTATCTCATTCGGCGTCTTATCTAGGCCGATAAACTTCATATTTCATAAGATAATTATGCAAACAGTAGTTGTCAAGTTTCTTGCAGACGCTTAAAATCTAAAGTCAGCCTTTCATACTTTATTAAATATATTATACAAATGTTGTCTATATTTTTTTATATTATATATATTAATTTATAAAATATTATTAACATTGTCAATATTTAAACGTTTTTAAGCAAGTGATCATTGCATAACATTCATATCGTTATTATGGTATTATCCACAATTATTTCAAGTACAACAAGTATTAAATTACACAAGCCATCAGTGACTTTATAATCATTAATAATTACCAATAACATTTGGTACAATAAGACCCGTACTAGTGCTTATTTTCAATTTCAATGCAAATTTTTATTATTTTATTAAGATTACTGTATGTCATTGTTCGTCAAACAGTAATTGCGTTTGCTATTTTACAAATTTTAGTTTTTACTTGACTATTGAATAACATAAGTATAGTTATATACAAAGTTAATCATCGTAATCAATTCGTACGTAAAACATGTACCTGAAATATTTAAGTGTAATGTTTTATTAATGAAGTTGGCGTTTGAATGTTCATCATGCTTTACAAAGTAATTTTTAACTTTACTTTTTAAGTAAGCGACACCGTTGTTATCAATTAATTGAGAACAGCTAAAACACACCACGCCTTCTTGGTTTTGCAATTTGTCCGCATACTTTTCGGTCAAAAGAACCGTACAGTCAGTGCAGTTTGCGTGATTAAGATGCGTTGATTTGAAAATTCATGTTTTATAATTACATTCTTTCGTTGAGCAGATTAACAGGGTTCTTTTTTCATTATATATTTTCATTTTATTCAATATAAAAAAATCCGACTAAGATATTTGTCAAAATTAACAAAGAAACAAAGCATTTGGGTTAAGGGAAATTTACTTATCAAAATTTGGATGAATTGTTTATATAATAATGTATATTATCTGCTACGGTTAGATTATGTCAATCGATTATTGTTACGTGATTTCATTTTATATATAAACAATAATTATATTGTTATCTTTGGTATCCGCAATATTGATCGATATTTATCGTTTATTGTCTGGCTGCAATCTGCAACCACCATTCAATCGTAAACATAACAGAAACATGAACGTAATGATAAGGTAATTCACTTCTATTTTAATATAAACGTTTTTATTTTTCCTTAAATAATAGTAATTAAGTTTTATTTCGATAAGACTCTCAAATTCAACATAATTCATTAACTTAATATATATACACAGGATGTTCGAATATAAACGGTAGTAGTAAAGAGTAGTTTAGTAGACTTGTACTACTCACAGTAGTTAAGTATTAATTAGTAGTAGTAATAACTTTTATATAATTTACTAAAAATCCAGTTAGTTAATTTTGGACGACAATATCAGTCCAAAGTCGAACTAATAACATTGTCTAAAGTTTTCTACACGGAAAAAAATATTTAGCTGGTACTATCTGGTAATATCTAAGTGATTAAAATATAATTTTATGTTTGAATTAACTAAATTGTGAATTTACTTGTTCCATCTATTATATTTTACTTGATTCAGCTAAATGTTTATTTAAATTAAACAAATGAATCTTTAACCTAAATAAAAATTCTACTGTCATTAAATAGAATTTAGTTATTTCTAACGTTTCGTATTAGTACACAGTAAAACAATATTCAAATATTTACGTGTAATTATATTAGATTTCGTGTAAAAATACAAATTAATGTCTAAAAAGTGTTAATTGTACACCGATTGGTGTACCAACAGCCAATCATAATTAGACTTGAAATATATTTACACCTTTGGGTGTACAAAATTACACCGAAATTTTTACATATTTACACTGGCACGAGATTTTTTTTACTGTGTAGTATTAAATATTATTGAAAATGTTTATATTCAAATTATTAATAGTTAAAAAGAATATAAAATGTGTAGAATTCCTGTCGTTAAAATAAATACTGTTTTTGTTTTGTGGCTAAAAGGAACAGACAAATAATAACATCACTACTTTAAATAATACATTTTTAAACATAGGAAGGGAAAGTAGATATTATAGAGAAAGATTCTTTCAGGTACTTGAAATCATTTCCTGTATTTTTTTTCATTCTGAATTATAGTAATATATGTAAATAAAATGAAATTAAAAAATCGAAATAACTTATATTTTAATTGCGAGAAAGTGAATGAAAAACTATTTCTTATTCATATACATTGAATGATTTAAATACTCACAGATTGTTCGTTATTTACATAAATGAACAATTTTTATTTACTTCTATATCCTATATGATTATAAAAGTAAAATTTTACTATATCGGATGAGATCTTGATTAGTATCAGATTAATCGAATTGGTTTTTTGCTTGGAATTGATGAGTAATTAGTGTACAAAATATTGTAGCAGAATTAAATCTAACTATGAAACTGTAATAAAAACCTTTTAGTTTATTAGTAATATTTTGAGTGTAGTAAAATGGTACGAAATTTGTGTGGATAAGAATATAATATCTTATTGTGTGCAATTGATGCGTGATAGTGATTCGGATAAACTTTATATATTACAGTATTTTTCAGATAAATTATTTATTGATTTATATTTTACTAATATTAATATTAAAAAATGTAAGAATCTTCTACATTGAAATGTCTAAACATATTTTTCAACGAAATATTTTATTAATCTGTCACCTTCATATATCAAAATTATACCCTGTACAAGTTAATTACGAATTACATTATCGTTCTATAATCAATGAATTTACTAAGAAAATAAACTTTTACTAGAACGTATAAAATCATTATATAATTGAAAATATACACTGAAAAAACAAACTATGAGATCGAGTTGAATCAATCCCTCCATGGATTTGTATATATCTAACTCCGTCATGGAGTTGAGTCAACTCCCTGAAGAGAGTAATTTAAATGATATTTACTTAATATAAATACTGATTCAGTTGATTCAACTAAAAACACTTTTTCATTATTTATGGAGTTGAATTTGGTGACTAAATTTTTTTCAGTATAAGGAGATAAGCAGAATTAATTTATATAAATGATATGAAAATTTTAAACAATTAACATATACATTGTATTTGAATCTACAGATTAATAGCATAAGAACTGTCGTTTGCTATACTTCAGGTCTGTATTTCAAGTAATATTTTATACACTGTTCACACTTACAATTATGCAACATTTTGTTCAATATGGAAGAGTTAGTAGTTTTATTATACAAAAGAATGAATCATAAATACCGTAATCTTAATGAAACAATAGAGATTTGAATAGATATAAGTTTTTCAAATACTGAAAATTGCATTCAATATGTTTAATACATTATTTGCTTTACGTGAAAAAGTGAATACATTAATACATAATATTTCTAATGAAAAAATCAATGCACTTCAATGAATAAGAAGATAAATTATATATATTTTTTAAATAAATCAGTCATTTTATTATATTTTTATTAAAGATAACTAATATATTAAAATTGTTACGTTCTTTGACATAACATTTTATTTTAGTCACGATCCAAATACGCAATATAACATAAAATAACAAAATTTATTTGGATTTCATTTAAAATGATATTAATATTCCACAGTAACTTATGATTATATAGATGTCTTATATAGAAGTTTATATATATAGAAGTTTATATAGAAGTTTTATAGAAGTTTATAGAAGAAGAAGAACTTATATAGAAGTTTAAAAACTTATTGATTGTTTCAATTAATAAATATATATGAAGGGATATTTCATAAACGTATGTTTATAATGTCATTAAGTGAAAGCCACTAAGACTAAGTAATAACGATAATTATCTGTGGATACAAGATGATGATCTTTGTATTTAAAGTCAAATGCTTTATATCGCAGTTTTCCGTTCCTTGAAATCTATACTTCGACGCTTCGATGCACAAATACCTTAATCTAATAGTTACGAAATGTTTTCACACAATTCAAATGAACTTTGTACAAAATCAATGCGACAAACTGGTTCAAACTAATGTTTTAGAGTTATACATTGAATTAAAGAAAAATAAACATGACTCTATTGTGCAAAACAACATAAAAAAACATTTCTTCCATATATATACAACGTTAGATGTAACAAGATTGAATATTTGAAATATCTCTTCCTAAAAAAGAACGAGATATTTCAATCTAACTATGAAAAAGATTACATTATACTATACACGTTTAACATTATACATACAATTTTCCATGGTACATTTTGAAATGTAATTTTTTCATAGATAAATTGAAATATCTCTTTTTCGTTAGATGTATTGATGTTTTCATTAATTTCATCTTTGACTTTGATTTTAAGTAATGAATATTATAAAAATATATTAATATATATTAGCTAGAATTCTTATTTATTTTAATATATAATATTATGTGTTTTTTCTGTGAAATATCAGAAAAGTTTGGAAAGACTCTACATTTCGAAAGATTCTACATGTTCATCACATGTAATATTATAACATATTTTTTCATCACATTTTTTTTCGTCACATTATTTTTCATCTCATATTGTTGCATCACATGATGTTTCATCACATGTTTGTTCATCACATGTATTTTTGAAACATGTTTTTTCATCCTATGCTTCATTAAAAAATGGTATTTTATGTTGAATTTGTATAAATATATCACTATACTGAAAACTGAACTCCAAAATTATTAAATTAAAACCTAACAAAAATAAGTAATAAAAAAATATTCACAATATAAACAACATGCAAAAATTAGATTATGTTACTTTCGTTAGTTTTGTTAATCTCGTTAATCTTGCTAGTTATACAGATATATGTACTTCTTAGTTTAATTAGTTCCGATACCCGCGTGGAAAAATTAGTCTGGATATAGTCTGGCAAAGTGTATCCAGATTGCATCCATACTATATCTAAACTTCTTTTTCTCCTAGGGTAGTTTCGTTAGTTTTGATGAAAAATAAAAAACTTGGCGCGAACCATACACTCTTACAAATGATCGTTTTAATTCAAAAATATGTTCGTCTACATGGAAATCGTTTAAAAGTAAAACGAATCATCTATTATGAAAATGTTATTCCATTATATTCCAAAAAAAATATGTTATGATTTAGAGGATATTCCTTTAGTGAAAAAACGAAAAATGTTTTCAATGAAAAAGAATCGTTTAAATTCAAGATTTTTTGCTTGCGCAGACGTCTTACGCCACGAATTTTAAAGCAAAATTCGTTTAAATGCAAGATTTTTCTGCGCAGCCGCTGTAACGCTACGCGCGACGGTGTATGTTTCAAGTTCGAAAACAGCCGG
>JABFPJ010005169.1:0-12566 GCA_022817425.1 Gryon sp. ZL-2020
CGTAAAAATATAATGTAGGAATTATTTTAATAAGATGCTCTCGTATTTAAAAACAGTTTGTAAATTAGGCTTTTTTAATTAATATCTCTTCAACTTAATTATGCATTTATTTCAGGATTTAATTTGTTAAAAATGTTAAAATGAAAAAACTGACTAATCAAATTATAATGAGAGTATAATAACTATATGTATATATAGATCGGATAAAATTTTTATGTACATATGTGTTAAGAAAACAATAACATTTTTGATTATCATATGAAAATTGTATGCTGGAAATCTGCATTCAATATTTCATATAGTTATGGCATTTTGTTAAGACACTGTTTTTTCGCACCTGCGTCAGTTCATTGTTCAAGATAAATGTTAAAATTCAAGTTTTCAATGTTAACCTTCCTCGAGAACAGAAATATTCAATTCAATCAATGTAGTAATTCAAAGCAGCTGTGATTACATTGAAAAGAGTAAGAATAACCGAAAATTAAATGAAAACTAATTTGAATATTTATACACTTCCTTTGTTATATATCGGAATCTTTCCAAAGACATTATAGAACGTCAGAACAAAAGTTGCCTTTTCTTTTTAAACAACCTTTTCTTGAAATTGTATGTTCGCTGAGAGTTCGCACAAGTCGCATTTATGTCTTTCTATATGCAAGCATACATTTATATGCATATTTTTCAGATGTAAAAAATTTCACACTTAATTACCACTTTTAATCATCACACTTTTAATTGATTATCGACAACACTTTTTCACTTATTTATTTAGCGTTGAGATATAAGGGGTTGATAATTAAAACTGACTTTGGAACAAGTATATGGAATTTTTCGATGATAAAATTATCCCAACATCAATCAAATTCATTTTTTCGAGTTCTTCTTCTTCTTCAATTATAGAATATAAACAAACAAGCAAAAATTAGTAGGTTAGACTTAGATATATCTAAAAATGTACCAAATTGTTCTTATTTTGTATCTACAAGACCAAATAACATTTTTATTATAAATGTTGCATTATAAACGTAATCTATTACTTTTGATCTGCCAAAATGAAAATATAAAACATTCCTCTGAACAAAATTTTAATAAAAAAAAATTGGTCACTAAAAGTTAAATATTAACTAAACACCTTAACAAAGTAATACTACCCTGGTTTGTATTTTTTTGAATATTATTTCTCATTAATATAAAAAATTGAATAGATAATATGTATAAATTATATTCATCGATGGCATTTCTTTAAATGTTCGACTTGATTATGTGTGCGTGTCCTGTCGAGGGTAAAAAATGATAAAATACGTTTTTTGAAACTGTTGCGAAAAAAAGTGAGACGTTTGAGGTAAAAGAGTGAGATATGTAGAGTGAGACTGTGCGTTTCGAGAAAAAAGGAGTGAGAGCATCAATATTCTGGTTCACGAATACTCTCGTATATGCGTGCAAACATTTCTTCTGCGAGTCGTAAAACGAACTTGCCGCGCGAAAATGCTCTCCACTCCCTCTAAGACAACCGCAATCTTATTATAAATAGTCTTTCGTATATATTTGAAAGATCATAAGATGATCTCCATAAAATGAATTTTTATTTTTGAAACGATGTTTTACGGTCGTTTTTCATTTTAGTCTTCTCTTTTTTCCTTTTCTTCTCTTTTTTTTTCTCTCTCTCTCTCTGTCACACTTCTTTTTTTTCTCTCTCACTTTTATGTCGAAATTGACATTTCAAGTGGAAAGACCCTTTTCTTTGGAACCAATTTAAATTTCCGTTTTGTGGCCAAAAAGGCAAACTCAAAACGAACGGCCGAAACACACACGATTCCTGCCAGCTATATTCGCGGCATTTCAAACAAATCTAATCGCAGATGGCGTCCCGTAACTTATTTATAACTGGCGTTTGTCTGCAAATAAGTCATTTCTTATCGCTTTTAATTCGGCATTGAGACAACCGTCTGATTAGAACATACTTACAGATAATTATCAAACAGATCTATAATAATCTAATGATAACTTTTTGAAATGTTTGAACTATTTTTTCACGAATTAATTAAAATTTTCAAAAATATATGTATTGCTAATTTATTATTTAGTATTAACAAAATATATAATTATTGTAAAGAAAAGTATGTTTCTAATTTTTTAATTTTGCATAAGAAAAATGTATATCAAGCAAATGAAAAAAACAAACAAACAAAATATTACGATGTCACATGTTTGTGAGTTTTTATATAATTCATTGAATTGGTTTTGCATTTTTTATAAAGCATTCTTTTCGAAAATTTGCCTCATTTTTTTCTTAATTTTAATGTTGTTTTCGTACAGAATCATTCGAAAAATAAAAATAATTTGAACAGTAAATTTATAGTTGTCTGAAAATAAAATTATTAAATTATAACTGTAGCAGTTGTTATTATCATAATTTTCCTTAAATATTATTATTTTCAACATATCCATGCAAAGTATACTACTTTCAAAACCTGTTCCAATGCATAACCTACGTCACTAATATTCTGCATGTGAGTGGATCTGCTTAGGTGGATCACTTTCCACCTAAGCAAAATAAAATGATTTCTGTTCTTACTCTATTAAATATGAAAATAAACGCACAACTTTTTATTAAGGCTTATATTGAAACATTATGAGTTACTATTTTGTAATCTTTTTAGTATAGACAATGTTAGATAATGTTGAAAAGAACTGTACACTTAATTATGAGGCTGCAAATGTTCATCAAATTAAATATGAATATTCAATATTTTTTCTATCATATACGACCTCTACTCTAAAATCAGACAGGTTGGCTTAAATATTCATTTGAATGATTAAACTGGCTTATGCTTATATATTTATAAGCAGCTTTTATTTTGTACGTTATAAGATGTATATATACCAATGTGTATTATTTAAGTTATTCTGTAAGTTTATATTGATATTTTATATATTTTGTCATTTTGCCAGTATTCTTTACCCCGGTAAATTTTTCTAATTAATATGTTCGTTCAAATGTATAAGAATAAATTGTTTATTAAAGTTATTAATTTATTAAAGATTATTATAAATTGCGTAGGAAGTTGTTCATATATAATTTGTTTGTAATGTATGTCGTCTGTTTCATATAGTACACTGAAAGTAATTCTATATTAATTTTCATAATATAATATAATAATCATGGGATGTAGATGGATATATTCATTGAAGACATTTATATTAACACTTATAATAATAATCTTCAATAATTATCATGTAGCCACCCATATTCCGTGACTATTATATTGTAAAAATTACTATAGAATTGCTTTCAATGTAAATTTTGACACGAACTAATCGGATTTAAACTCAGTTATTATCGTGAAATTTAATAACGACACTGGCATTTTGATTGAGACTGTACACATTTTCGTAACATTCTTGTATAGATACGATTTACTCATCATATAGTAGATACCAGAACAAATGATTGCGACAGTAGATTTATAAAACTGACCATGTCCTGTTAAGATTATATTTCTAGACATTCTAAACTTTTTGAAATGATTGATTTTAGTAGTTTCTAAACCAACAGTTTTCAAGATTATTTACCAAGAGACATTGATTCAACATTAATTTTTGTACAAAAATGTAACGAGATTTTATAATTAATTATTATTTTATCATATAATAAAATGAAAAATTTGTATGAATATGCTATATTTTCTTTCTTTATTTATTTATTACATAATTTAATATAATTCTTTGATAACAAGTGCATACTTATATTGTTAATAACAGAGTACAGATTACGTGATGTTTTATTATCGATTTTATTGTTCATCATCGGTATTGATCAAATTTCAAAAACTTGTAGAGAATTCTTTATACCAACGCCTGTATAATAACGTGCGGTTAAATTGATTATACTCCATTAAGGGTGAGCACAAGAAACTTTCAATGATCTTATAAGCTATTACATTCATCTACTATTATTTATGTTAATGAATGCCTTAATAAGATCTGGCTATAATCATATTAAGTCATTATGGCTTATTAGCAAAACCCAAATTAATTTATCTTTGAATAACTTTCGCTAAATATGTTATTAGGCCACAATGTCATAAAAAATTAAAATTCTAGTGATCGGAAAAATTATCTGAAATATCATATATTGTTATTAACGTGAAATATATTCAGTACCGACAGCAATATAGATTTATTTGCGTTTCCATTTGTAAATATATTCTCTGAAAAAATATTAAATTAAACTTAAAAAAATATATTTTCTAAAAAAATGACATCAATAAAATTCAAATTCAACACTTTCAAACGAAATGAATTCTCATTAAATCCACTTGTATCGACATTACTAAAAGTATATTCATACAAATTCCAAATGTCATCGAGCATTGGCCCGGTGACACATTGAGGGGTATAAAAACCTCTTGTAGTAGTAAATGTATTAAATGTCGCTAACATGCAAGACGCATGCTGGCAGAATTGATATATGCCTCTTGAATAATATTCATAATTCATATCGAGATATCACGTTGTATGCAATTAACAAGATTTGAATGTTGCTTCAAGCCTTTGGTTACTAGAGTAGCCACGTGGCGAAGGTATACGTAGAGGATATATATACAGAAATAAATCTTTGTACAGTGACTGTACGTTTTAATTAATGAATGCTAATTTAATAACAATCACATTTTATGGACGAATGAATCTAATGAAGGAGTTATTTAAAAGTTGTTAAATTATCGAACATTTAATATAATGATAACACGTTTACTTAGTATCAATTAGGCTTTTGAATTAATTAAATATATATTGCAGTTAAACACGCAATTTCATAATCTAATTCCTATAAAATCAAATGTTCAATAAATGACTAATTGTTTATTATTAAAATTAAGTAAAGTAAAATCAATCTTGTAAGAATATATATCATTATGAACAGAGAGTGCTGTGTTTCTTGGTTGCTATAGTGCTTTTTATGTCGAAAGAGTGGGCAGAAATAAATAACTACTCAAAATGGTAATATTATTACAATTTCTGAAAATACAGTTTGTGCCACTAAATAAATGGTTGAAAATTGGGATAAACACAAATGGTTGGAACAATTTCCATGCAAATTTCATAAAATTATACCATACAAAAGTTTGCTTGAATTCTGTTCAAATTAGTGGACTCAGGATAGTGTTAATTTCGAACAAACTCGCTCATGGTTTTCTGTGTTATCAGGATTGGCGGCAGTGTTACTGTTCGATGTTCAAGTATGAAAGAAGGTTATTTCTATTATTGATAATATATGCAGAATAAAAAAAAAGAAAAAAACAGAGAAGATGTTTAGATAAATTGTGATTTTTACTTACTTTTACAAATTCAACGTTATTAATTAATGAACAGTTGAAAGATATTAAAAATGAAATGACGAGTTTTTGATGAAAAGGTTGTTTTAATTACTGAGATAATAATAATTCATTCAAAATGATGATTTGACATTTTACAGTACCGTTTGTTTTCGGCATATTTATGATTGATTTTAGTTGCACTGTCTTTGAATTTTATGTAAAAATCATCTAATGATATTTATAAAATTATAAGGTATAGATAAATAAATGAAGTCAAATGATGTTATTAAATGAATGTCTACATTTTTAAAAGCAACAATTCTTTTATTGCGATAAAGCATCATTACATTTCATGTAGAAAAATATGAAAGACATATGTGGGGAAATGATTAATTGTATTTACGATATATAACACTTTAAGTAGCAGGTAAAATCACAAATTAAGAAATTACAAGCAACTGTTTTATCTAAAACCGCTTTATAATAACCGACTATTATGAGCAATTCACAATTAATCTTGTTGATACTCATTATTATATTTAAGGATTATTGTTATCAAAGTCGTAATAATTATTTTACAATTAAAATATATAGTGCCTATGATTGCATATACAGTATAGTTACCAGTACACTAATAATTATTAGTAGCGGTGACTCGACTGCAATGTGTAACAATAAATGGATGAATAAATGAATGGATGCATGAATTATTTAATTGAAACTGAATCGAATCTATTATGTTACGATTCATGAAAAATCATGAAACTGAAGAGGAAAAGTTAAATAAAATGAATAAATACTATTTTGTTTGCAATCCGATTTCATTTTGTTGTATCTTGTTTTATTTTAAATATCAAATACATGTAATAAATTTTGATAATTTTCCACTTAAAAGTAGTCAAGTTCATTATCATTTCCCTTCGTGTAGCAAACAATAATTCGTCTTACCAGCCAATGATTTATACAAAATTTGATCCTCTTAATTATATCAGTATATGGATCGTTATAAACCGGTTCTCTGTCGATCCAAAATACTTGATTATAATTTTCTGTCACACTCGTTTATTATCACCATTCTTCTAGCTCGCGTGGAACAAGAGGCTGCAAAATAAACATATAATACGTATAATTTCGTACAATTATCCGGAGCTCCTCGTAGGATATTCAAACGCGTGAATAATTCGAACAATACTTTGGATTGTAATCGTTCCTAAGATTGACGCCCTGTGGCAAGCATGCGAAAACCGTTTGATCCTACCTATTTTGTTTCTTTTAGCAACGTACGGGGGGCGTGAAATTCCAAACTTAAAAGTTCGTTAAATAAAAGACGCCGACGAAATTCTCATTCTTCTTTCGCCTATTTAACAAAATGAAAAGAAAGTATGAAATATAAAAACATAAAAAGAACAAAAGTATAAGAAAGAATATGAAATGATCGAATAATTTGTATCTTTGTCTGCATATATGGTTTTTTTAATTGTCGCAATGAATTTTGTTTTTTCATTTCAAGTTTAAATAACTTGTATATTCACTGGGGTATCTACATTCTTTATATAAATTGCAGATACAGGATATTGGATCTACCTTCTTTACTTCGTATCCAACTGCAGAAAGTCAAAGCGATTCTACGTCTGAAGAGTACCTCGAAAAACCGGTTCTCTTTAATGACAGACTGTTCTGCATCCGCCATGCGCGTATTTGAATGCAATTTTCTGAATTCAATAACTCGTAAAGAACACAGGGCTTCATTTCGTAAACTCGTCACTTTTTCTCCTTCTTCGCATAGAATCTTGGGCTTTTGTCGAGAGTTATAATTTTGTACCAGGCGGCATCTTCTAAAACAGCCATAAACTATGCTAACACATCGCGCGGTATTATTCTACGACAGTCAGCCAGATAGACAGAATGAAAAATTATTTCATCACTGATACTTCACAACTTAATCGTCTCTAAATAAAACAAAACCCAAACAGTCGATCAACATGCTTCGTCTTCTTCTTCGTTCTTTGACCGCGTGACAAATGTTGAACCCCATCAGCAGTCCCTCTCTTCTTCATTTGCTTCTCTAGAGTTGGCTCTAAAAAAGGTCACTATTACAGATAACGAGGTGTCAAAACATTTGTACGAGATTTGTGTCGCATGTCAATGCAGCATGTTTTTGCTATGCCGAAATGAAGTGTCACTTTTGTTAACCAGACTTCATTCGAAAAAGATTTATCTGTAATTGAAATGATAGGCAGATTTATGGATCAAACAATTTGGATCGTGATTTCAGATAAATATTTAAAGTTAATACATATATAATTCTATGGTGATTAATAAAGATGTTACCTTATTTGGAATTTTCATATATTGATCTCGTGTTTAATAAAAACTATCATAAAGATATTCTGATTACTGTCTTAATATTTTAATAATCTATTCAAAATAGTCAAGTAGTGTTTTACTATGTATTAATTTCTTGTTTAATTATTTAGCATGTTAAATATAAATTAAACAAACAAATTGTCATTTCAATCACAGTAGAAAATAAAAAAAGAATTAAGTGTGAAGTTTCTGAAGTACAATCTCAAATAGAGAAATGTCAACACGATACAACATCTAAACGAAGATATATAGTTTACGACGACTTGGTAAAGGCGTCGTAAATTAAATTAGAATAGAAGAATGATACGATGGTAGCTTAGACGGTGAGGTAAAAGAACGGTTACTCCAGTAGTGTGCTTTTAACCATCAGCGATTATATATTTTGCATGGCCGCACATTAAAGAGTCCGTATCTACTTTTGGCAAAGCGGAAAACCTATATTTCTAACACAGATGCAATAATAATACATATATGTTTTTGAAACTCTGAGAGAAGAAAAACGAGTAATTATTTCTGTTGACATTAATTCTGTATTGACTCTTCAAAGCGCAGATGAAACACAACTTTCGCTCAAAATAATATAATATTTCATTAAATATCTGTAAAATCTTTGCAAGTGATATTTTCTTGTTCATTAATGGGTTATAAATTTATTTTAAAAAATATTAATATAATTCCCACTTCATAAAATTTGTTTAATTGAATTAATATAATCTGACAGAGTACCTGAATTAACCTGATCATACGTCTCATTAAATGAAAGATATTTGATCATTTATTTGTTTGTTTGTTTTTTTTTATTTTTTTTTTATTTGATCACAAAGATAATATTCTAGGCTTGGGAATATCTGAAGCTATACCTGAAACTTGAATATATATGAAACTTGAACTTTATTATATTAATTTAATCAAACATGACATTTTATCAGATTAGACATGACCAGCTATGTTAATTTTTATTTAAATAAAACTTAGGGTTGTTTCATCTCTTTTATAAGTTTTAATGATATTTAATTTTCAGCGAGTCCTTAGGAAAAAATCACTTGAAATGCAGCGCAATTAAAAAAATAGAATATCTAAAGGAAAAGTAGACTAATATCATAAATATCTATTAATTACATAGTATTATTAAATTTAGCTATTGTTATTTTAAAAGTTTTTGTGAAGGTGGACGTAGAATAAAATTAATTATCATATTAATATTTGTTATTAATCATAACCATTTGTAATTATAATTGTTGATTATTGTCAAAAATCGAATATTTTGCTAATAATTAATTAATTCCAATCATTAATTTTGGTATATTTTATTTTATATTTTCAAATATGTCTGAATAAGTGATTATTTTATTATAACTTTTTTAACGTCTATTTTCAATTTAATTGCTTCAATATCAAGAAAAACAATTCAAGTATCTTTTAATGTAAATTAAGAAACGTTAGTTTTTACAAATAAAATGAATAGGATTAGTAATGACATCTAGCGGTTAGTTGAATACATATATTAAATCCTAAATTTACAGATTATATAAAATTATTTTATTAACAAAAAACACTACTTTCTGAAGATTTAAAATGGCAATTCCAAAAAAAGTAAATAAATTTATGTTTAATTTATATTCTAATTAATCATTTTCTTGTTATCTTCGCATTCTCCGAACAATGTAGTAATCTGTTACATCGACATATAGTAAGGAAAATTGGGTGCATGTTCGGTGTATAACGTGTATAGGACTTAATACTCTATATGTAGAAGTAGATAATTGCCAATGGACGGTAATAGTAGGATGTTATCAATGAATTTTTTCAGAAAGTTTCACAGAAAATCCATCAGATGAATATACCTTTTTAATTGTATTACAATTAAAAGAATATATATTAATTTAATATTCGCATATTATAGCATATAAATTATATTGTATAATATTTATTTAAATTTTTATTTTCTATTAATAAATCTGCGACTCAGGGGAAAAACCAGATAAGTATATAGAGATTTCATATACATTTACTTGATTTTTATTATTGGTTTTTATATTTCCTAAAATGCTAAAAAAATGTGCTAGAAAGACGACGGAAAATGCAACTGAATTTCCAGATATGTATGTAAATTTTCACATGTAATTCATGATCTTGTAAAAACATTAAATATATAAATAAACTGTAATATTTGTAAGAAATAGTTAAGCTGCGCTAAGCATTGTAAACTTAAACTAAATTTGTTTTGATTTTATGTGTGTAAAATAGAAAGTTTTAATTAAGTCAATCAGCTGCAGCTAAAAACATACCATTTATTGAAGTTCAGAAAAAGCGGGAAAAGCCGAAAGATATAAAAAACCACTAAATTGTGAATTTACCTGTATAAATTAGATGGCAGTATAGATGGAACTCACAAATGGAGAACTGACAAATATGATGTGTGTAATGTGTGATCGCAGGCCGTATGAGCTCAGAAACAATTTGAAAAACTTGAGTTATATGAACTCAAGTACTTACAAATAAAGATGCATTCTTTATTTTACTTTGAAAAATTGGTTTCGTGTTCTGTTGAACCAACGAGTGCAGTCATTTTCCAAATTGTATTCTGATAGCTTGTCGTATTACGAAACTGTGTCTCAAAACCTTAAAGATCATCTCGTTTTTGGTCGCGTACTAACGATATCTTGTGCTTACGCCTGGATGAAATCAAAGAATAACTGCCAGATTTTGTTCTTGCTTGGTCGTAGACTACGTTTTCTCGTTGTACTCCAACTTTTTAAGTATAAATCATTAATAATATTTTCCGAATTTTCCATTTGTGAGTTTGATGGTAATAGGTTTGTTATATGTAGCGTTGAACACTGCCGCGACAGTAACGGTCACAAAGAAAATGAACCGCGCGCAGCGGAACCACCATACAATCATAAAGTTTGGAGAGTCTCTTCGAGTATTCGAAAATATACAATTTTATAGCAAACAGATGGAGTTGTGTTTTGAGAGAAAGAATCGAGCACTTTCTTTCAATTTACAACTTTGTAAAAAAGCAGAAAAGTATTATAAAAAATTGGATATATACGTTGACATGGGTCACATTTCTACACAGGATAACTAAACCCGGACAACTCAATACACGGACATTTCATCCCATGTTGTTCACATTAAATTTTCATATAACATATTTAAAAAGATTTTTACATTAAAGACTAACAAAATTAACAACTGTTTTAAAGCGGTAAGTAAACATAAACAAAACTAAGAAATCTATTAATACTTTTGAACACATTTTCTAAAAAAACTAACAAAACTAACAACATTTTTAAAACGATGAATATTCTTCAACAAGAATAATCAACAACCGAAACTTTATTGGAAAAACTAAATTCAGGTCTTAAACCACCAAAAAATTTTAACGAAAAAACTTGTCACCCTTAAATGAAGATGCCAAGCTATATTAAAAATAATAATAATAATTTTATTAAAATCGGAAAATGAACTTTAAAACTTTCAATCCATAAAATTTCAATCTATAGAATGACTTCCAACGTATTCTTTAGTGACGCTATTTTTCATTCCTAAAAATGTTAAAAAATTTCGTTAATATAGAAAATAATACATGTCATAAGGATATACGTAAATATATAAAGTAATTATATATAAATCGAAAACACGATTATTATTATGAAATCAGGTACATAATGTGATGACATTTTATCTGATAATGAAATTTAATCGCTGACAAAATTAAGAAAAATTTATACAATTTTCCATTCGTACTGCAAAAGCTCTAAAATGGCTTTCAATATTTTCGCGCGGAAGAGCACCATTTAGCTGAATTAAAACTTCGCTAATGTACTTAACCATGTTACTTAATAAATTAGATTTTATTCTAGTTTCACTCCTTAAATGAAAGATTCCTTTAGTGAAATTCGCAAATGTACTTGACTATATTTATTGATATCAGAAACTTATATTGAGAATACTTTAAGTGATATTATTATGTTTTTTATTTTTTTATGTTTTACAGTTTATTTTCTAATTTTACTAAAATAGTTTTGAATTAATTTTGAATTAAGATTAGATTTTATTCTATATTTTTCTTGAACTGAAAAGGCTTCATATGTTTTAAAAGTCATTGCTTCTTTATTTTCAAACTTTTTTTGTACTTGGCCTTTACTTTTCTCCATACATCGTTTATAGGATTCTCATGAGATTCCATCAGTCGTACCATTCGTACCTTCCCATAAGCATCATCAAAGTTCCCATAAGCTTCCTAGGAGTGTCCAATAAACGTCCAATTAGCATCCTATACATTTTTAGTAAACATCCCATAAACATCCGATGAAAATTCCACAAGCATTAGATAAACATCCTATAAACACTCCATTAGCATCTCATAAGCATCTCATAAGCATCCCATAAACATCCGATGAGCATCCTATAAGCATCCCCTAAGCATCTCATAAGTATCCCATTAGCATCCTGTAAGCATCCTTAATCATCCCATAAGGATCCCATAAGCACCCCATAAGTATCCCATATGCGTCCCATAAGCTTCCCATATGCTTACCATAAGCATACCATAAGCCTCCCATAAGCATCCCATAAGCTACCCTTGCGCGTTTCATAATCATCCATAAGCAACCCATAAACAACAACAAGCATTTAATAAGCATCCCATAAGCTACCCTTGGCCGTTTCATACACGGAAAGAAAAGAAATATTGTAATAACACTTTGCGCAGTGTTAAATTCAAAAGTCTTATATCAAAACATACAAAACATTGCACTGAAACTCGCGAGTTAAAGCATAGCGCCTCGCGTTGTTGTGATAACGCTGTAATCAACACTGCGTGTCTTAAATGTGCAGATAGACTTTCGCTTTAAACGATTCGATAATTAACAA